>PVLA01010346.1:0-64343 GCA_004027455.1 Hydrochoerus hydrochaeris
CTTTCTTTTCTTTTCTTTTCTTTTTTTGTTTTCTTTTCTGTTTCTTTAGGACAGGGTCTCACAATGTATTTCAGGCTGGCCATGAACTCACTGTGTAGCCCAGCCAGCCTCAAACTTGTAGTGGTCCTTCTGATTCAGCCTCCCAAGTGCTGGGATCACAAATATGCACCACCATGGCTGGCTATATGCTCTTTCAATCTGTTGATTTACTCTCTGACAACCCAGGGAACTTGGAAATGTTGAAATATTTAAGCCTTCAGTTAATGGTGGGCTAGAGGTCAGTCTTTCAGGTATAGCAAGATAAGTTGGGAGACTAGATGGGCTGTCCTGCTATGGCTAGGGAGCAGCTGAAGGACTGATTTTTATCACATAACTATGTCAGGAAACAGAGCCCTAGAGTTGCCTGTGTGCTTGTTTAGTCTATTAGGTGACTAGTGATTATCTCCCTGTTAACTGCCTTTATACAGGCCAGTTAGAAATGTGTAATCCAACCCATTCTTGGAGTCTCTTTGTAGCTGGGCTCATCACTTGCCAGCTCTGTACTGAATTGGGGAAGAGTTATAGGAAATGCTCACATGCCCATTTAAAACAATGTCTTTGTTCTTTTTCTTTTCTTTTTGTTGTTTTTCTTTTGTTATGTTTTCTATTTTTCTATTTTATTTTTAAAAAGCAAAACAAAAAAGGGTAGAAAAAATACAGAATTTCAAAAAAGCAGTAAGAAATCAATTCTAATTAATATATTACACATTAGTGTCTTAGAAGTAGTTGCTCAAGTTACAAAATCAAAGGATAAAAAATGAACAATCAAGCAATGAGAGCACAAACTATTCTTTTTGATGAACTAACAGAAAATTAGTAGTATGGTTATTTATCTCACACAGTTAAATATACGTACAGTTATATGTGTATACCGACAAGTTGTTCTTTCCTTTTGAGCACTTTATTTCCTTTTCATTATTACATATCTATAGTACATTTTGGATCTTATTACTCTTTCAGTTTAATATTATTATTGTTATTTACTTTTACACTAGAGAGACAATGTAATATTTACAAATGTGAGTCTGATTTCTTTCACCTATGAGGATAGTCTCAAGTTGCCTCCATTTACCTATAAAAGCCCCAAGACCACCCTTTTTTATAGCTGAGTAATATTGCATTGTAGAAAAATGCTACATCTTTTTCATCCATTCTGTGGTTGATGGGCATTTTCGTTGTTTCCAAAATTTAGCTATTACAAATTATGCTGCTATAAATATGGGGGCACATACATCACTATGACATAACATTTTCAATTTTTATGGGAAAATATCCAGGAGGGGAATAGCTGGATTGAATGGAACTTCCAATCCTATTTTTTTGAGGAATCTCCATACTGAATTACATAGTGGTCAAACCAGTATACACTCCTACCAACAGTGCGGCAGTGTTCCTTTTTCCCCACAGCCTCACCAACATTTGTTATCAGTTGATTTCTTGATGGCAGCCATTCTTTCTGGAGTGAGATGAAATCTCAGTGCTGGTTTAATTTGCATTTCTCAAATGAACACTGATGGAGAACATTTCTTCATGTATTTATTTGCCACTTGTATATCTTCATATGAGAAATGTGCATTCCTTTCAGATGCCCATTTTTGGAGAGGGTCTTGAATTTGGGGGCTTGATGTTTTTCAAGTCTTTGTATGTTCTGGAGGTGATTGAATTCTGGAAACAATATACAGTGAATCTATCCTTTGATTTTCAAGTGGAATGTGATATTAGGGGGTAAGACCTGGTTGGAAGTAGTTATTGGGGTTAGCGCCTTTGGAGGATATGGCTCCCTGATCCACTGCTTCTGTGTTCTGCTTCTTGGCCACCATGAAGTGCTTCACTACACTTCTTTATAATAATATTTCTGCTTTGGAGTCACCTGAAAATGGACTGAAGCCTATGAAACTGTGAACCAAATCAGGCTTCATCCTTTGAGGGCAGGTGTTAGGTCCCTTTTTCCAACAATAGAAAAACTAATACAATGTATTTTCATATTTTTAGTTAGAAACTTAGTTTGCAATTAGTATAAAACATTGTGAATTTTGACTAGTGAATAGAGATCACTTTGAATTAATATATATGTAAAAACATTAAACCACATTTTAGTATTTTATATATGTACAAGATTACTTCAGTGTTTTGAAATCAGGTATGCTAGGAACAATGAAAAATATAAGGAGTGGCTTAAGCTGTGTTAATATTATTTAGTCACTGGTGGAATTGATTACAGTACTTTTGTGTAAACATTATTTATTGGCAAGTGATATTCTTTGTTCTTAAAAAGAGTACTTCAGTGGGATATATATTGATATTTTAACTTCAAATACTCATTTCTTAAGTTATAAAAAATTAAAATTCAAACTCAATGTTTATTAAATTTGTAAGGTATCTTATGTTAGCACATTATAAATTTTTAAATACTTGTCCCATTTTCAGGTGAAATACAATATCAGATATTTGTGTCAGAGCAGTGAGGTAGGGGAATGAGTGAGAGTGGAAACAATATGAAAAATATCAAATTTTAGTGATGAAATGTTGAAATAATTAAGTGAGAAGTGCTGAAATTGGGTGACGAATAAAAGGAGTTCTTTTTACCATTCTTTCTATATTTGTTCAAAATTTTATATGGTGAATTTTAAAACATAGAAAAGGTTTATTATTTTTATTTACAAAACTGTTTTATACACACACACACACATATACATTTATAGCTAGTTTTGTTAATTTTGAAAACATTTTCAAAATAGTTCTTCTCATTTTTGGAAAGTTTTACTTGTTATGTAAAGATGTATTAAAAAAACAAGGTGAAAATACCTGGTGTCTAATGAACACATTTAGATAGATGCTCTGTAACATATCTCTGATTACAGGTCACCCCCTTCTGCCTGAAGAAACCAGATTGGTCATAGCCTATTTCTCCCTCATGGCAGTTTGGGTTCTTCTTCAGATAGGGAACTGTTATAGGCAACTAAGTTAATTAGAAATATTATAGCCAGTCAGACAGGGCTAGGCCCTTGAAGGAACCAGTGCAGAAGGCTAGATATCTTGCCAAATTGGAGAAAAACAAACACCTCTGCTGCAGGCCAGATCTCAAGAAAAAAAAGCAAAACAAATGCAATCATACCCTAAGTATAAACATCAGGGATTGATATTCAAATTAGCTTTCCCAGTCACCTGAGGAAGCCAAAGAAGCCACTATTCCAACTATCTACAGGCAAAGGCCCTGTTCCTGGTTGCTACGTGACTTGCTACCCATTGGATCCCAATTTAAACAATCTTTCTTGAGCAATTATACTTATAATCTTACTGGTTGACCGTAGTTCTGTCCTATCTTATACCTGTCTGCCTTGTGAATTCCCGTTTTCCTTACTTTGAACCCACCTCACCTCATAGTTCTCCTCTATAAAAGTCCCTAGAAAAGACAGTCTTTGGCAACCCACTGGGGACCACTTCTCTCTCTCTCTCTCTCTCTCTCTTTCAGAGAGAAGCTTTCCTTTCTAAATAAATATATTCTGCTTTAAGACAAAAAAGAAAACATAACGTACTTTAAGGGTCAATTAAAGAACCAATTTCAGAAATATTATTATTCATGTCAACCATAAGCTTATTCTTATAAATTATTTCTATTTATTAAAATTCATGCATAAATTTAAATTTCATGCAATTTACAGATTTTGTGTTTGTGTTAATTTTCCTTTTACATATGCTTCAGTGGTATATATTCTAAATTCATCAAGTCTTGTAGTAATCTTATGTACCAATTGTGAATATTAATGTTACTGAAAATATGCTTTTCAAGGTTCATTATTTTAATATTTTATATATACACCTTATTAGGTAGCACAACTCATTTTGTAGATTTCTAAATTTAAGAAAATTAGATCAATGGGCTTAACTGGCATATTAAGACTAGTGCTAATTTACCTGAGTGTTGATTAATTCTTTCCTGTTCTTAAATAGTCTACCTCAGGTCTGTCAAATGGACATGATGCTTGCATTTACTAAGAAGTGTTTTGGTAATTAGATACCAGTGGCTTTTCAAAAAGGCAATTATTGAACATTTCTTAGGTATTTTAAGAAAAATAGCCCAACTTCCATGTAATTATTTCTAAGTTATAAAGGGCATAAATATAAATTAGTATGTCCTTAGAGCTTAAGTGAGAGGTTTTGAATATAAATGCCTTGAGTCTTTTAAGAAATATGGCACATATATGATCATAAGAACTTCTGAATATTGAATTTTGAAGTTTGACTGAGAATGGGAATAAATGGCATAGAATGTCATTGTAGAATTTTGTGTTAATATATTGGTGCAGTTCAATAGCACAGATACAAACTATACTCAGTCACAAAACAAGAAGTTCATCCCAGTGCTGACATTTTCCAGCTGGGTGACCTGGAGAATGGTACTTATTTATTTATTTATTTTTAGTCTTCAGCATTCAAGTCATGAAATGGAGATAATTCTGCCTCACAGATGGGTGATTATTGAACCTGAAAACATTAATATTTCTTTATCAGTAAAATTATTTCTATGTTTGATATTGTTGAAATATTAATCAAAAGAGTATCAAGAAATGGTAACAAATGTGACCATTTTGTTACTGAAAGTAGACCTTCTGTAACTTATGAGATACACACTAAAACTTATATTTTTAATATTTCCTACTGCTTCTTTGATTTGAAGGAACTCCCAGAAGATCAAGTTAATTATTTCACTAAAAGTAATAGTGAAATAATTTACTAAAGGTTAGCTAAGATAGAAAGAAATTCTTAAAAACTGTAACTTGTGTGTCCAGAGATATAGACCAGGCACTACAGAAAGTTTATTAATGGGAAGATTAAAGATGGGTACAAGTCCTCTAATGCTTCCCCTTGGATGAAAGTCCCAGGTCCCCTTCCTCATCACAAGGTGAGATATAATAAAATGAACATGTGAGGTTAGGCCAATAAGTTATGGACATAATTTGACATATAGTAGTAGACAAGATAGGTTCCTTAAAAATCACTTAATATGAAGAAACAGAAATCGCAAAGTAGAGAATGATATTAAAACTTACCTAGAAGGATAATTTATTTTATTTAGGAGATCATTCTACCTAATGAATGAAACTGAGAATAGGTCAATGATTTTTTTAATATTTGAAAATAGAGAATAGTTACTCATTTTCTCCTCAAGTGCACATTTTGTTATAATGCCAAACCTTTTGCCCCTTGCCAAAATAACTATCAATTTCAATTAACACTGGTTAAAATTTACTGTTTCCCTTTATTCTGTAGTGGTTTACAATGCATTAGCAGGTTCAAATTTGTGGCAGATAATTCTGGTTGTGAAGCAAAGAGGAAGCTATCAATTAATGGACACACATTAAATTTATTTATAAGTAAAATACTTATATTTTGCGAGCAAAGGAACATATAATTGACTAGCATTCAGCTTGAATAAATTTTTAAACTTTTAAAATAAGCAAAAAATTTAAGTTCAGAGTAGATTTTGTTGTCTTTTCTCAAGACTCATATTCCAACACTCTTCGACAGCACACTAATGGCTTCTTTGTCATCTCATGGGCTTTTGAAGTCAAAGGGGATTGTGGGCTTCAGAGACACTATTTAGAGGCTTCATGGGAGAAGTTCTTCAACTTTCAGGAAAGGAATATTTACAGAGGAGCTAATGATGTCCCTCAGAAATTGCTAACCAAATTTTGTGCTTCTAGAGCTATATGAGAGAAACATTTTTGTTTATAAAGAGCTTGTGCTTTCAAGTTAAAGATTTACTCTGTCAGAAACATTTGCTCTTCTAAAACTTTTACATTATTAATAAAAATGTTGCACTGTTCTTCAATGCCTAGAAAGTGCCTCAGTGAACAAGTTTAGAAGTATTACTTACCCTAAATTAAAAGTTACTGCTGGAATTCTTTACTTTTCCTCTTATGCTTATGGCTGTAATCTTTGTATTATTTTTCAGGTCTTCAGCACATTTAACACCATATGATATATGAGAGTAGAAAATGGCAAAGCATGCAACAATTGAGTTTTTTTACTAAAAGACTTTTATGTAATAAAATTGACAAGATCCCTCTACTACGATTTTATTTCACTTTTCACACTGTAAGAGTTGCTTAATTGCAGTAATCACCCTTATATTTCATGGATTCATAATAAAACCTCATCTACACACAATAGATTGTTATTCTTTATACAGTTGTACCTAACATATTGTCTATATTATAATGCATATTTATTTACATTTTGTGAATAAAACTAACAATTTTTGTTGAAATGCCTTAGAATAACCAAAGGAGAAACAGCATGTAAAATATAAAGCTGAAATATCCATTAAATGAAGCAATCAACACTTTATCAAGGAGAGTTTTAGTTTCATAGATACAGATTTTGGATGTTAACATTTCAAAATTTGTTAGAAATGCTAATGTAATAGAAATTTTGAAATTTTGTAACTGCATTGACTCTTAAATACTAGTAACTGCTTGAAAAAATGTGGATTTTTGTTATTACTGAGATTTAGGGTAACATCTGTAACTGAAGATCTTGCAGCTGAAAAAAATGTCCTGAGTTTTTCGTGCACCCAGTTCTTTTGTCAGAAAGTATTATGATTTTTTTTTTTTTGCTTGGGAAGTGTTTTTAGCTATATTCTGCATCCTTTGTGGGTGTAGTGGAAAAGTGACAGGTAAACTTCTTTTGGAATTTATATATTTATATTAGAATAATGACAATAATGCTATTTCTGTTATAAAATAGGGGACAAAAGTTACTGTACTAATTGATTTTAATTGTTCAGGAAATATTTTTATCATTTATATGTATAGCTTTTTATCTGAACAATGATATACATTCACATAATGAACAAAATTAATGTGATATAGAGTTAGATAAGGAGGAAGTTCTCTGTTCAATAAAATAATTTAGTGACATACTGGAAAATAAAAATGTGACAGCAATGTCACACAGCTCTACTGCTGGTTATCAACTGTTTGAATGTGCAAGTTTTATATTCCTCATAAATGTTAACATTTAATTTAAATTTTTTTTTGGTACCAGGGATCAAACTCATGATCTCGCACTTGCCAGGCAGACACTTATGCTGTTGAGCTAAATCCCCAGCCCCTAATGTTAACATTTTTAACTAGATCGTTAAGAAGTTAGTATATCCTAGCAAGCATTGTAGTAGCAATTTAAAATTTTGTTTATTTATTTATTTTTGACTTTGACTTTTATTAGTACATGCTTCCAGTGCATAATAATTACATTGAGTGAAGGGGATGGGTACACGTACATAGCACATTTTAATTCCCTTCTTTCCCCTCTCCCTTTACCCCACTTTTATTTTTCTAGCATCAGATTCATTTCTCTCATAAGATCTTATGAAGTTAATTATCTTATATACAGGTTAAAAACCACACTAATCCACCACAGAACAGATGAGACAGGTAACACAATTATACTAGGTTAAGGTGGGGGGGGGTCTAAGGTGATTTGTTTCTTTTCTCTAACAACTTTCAGTATTCTGTTTTTGCGCTGAGTTTTTCTGGATTCTCGTTTCTGGAGTGAGTATTATATATCTTGTCATAGATTTATTTTGGTTGTGGTTAATTAGAGCTCTATATGCTTCACTTATCTGCAAATAAAATTCTTTTTCTCTTTTTGGGTTGTTTTCTGCCATTACTTCCTTGAACAAGTTGTTTATTGCATTTGTGCTGTCTCTTTTTTTCATTGACTCCGGCCATTCTTATGTTGTTCATTTTGCATCATCTTACAGTTGTTGGATTAATTTTTCATGATATCTTGCTATTTTAAAGAAATTTTTCTTTTCGTGGTCACTAACCTCAACCCCGTCATACAGATCTGGTGTTCTGTCCTCACCTTAGCTCACTTGGCTGTATATAATTTCAGTGGAAGTTTCAAATCTATTGAATCTGCTTCATGGATTCTATTTCTTTCATATGTTGGGTATTTACAATTTTCTACATTTTCCTAAGCTCCTTCATTTTTAAAAAAAATCTGTGTCTGCTCTAGAGTCATTAAGCATGTCTTTCATTATGGTCACCATTTCTGTAGCTACCCTAGAAATTATTTCTGATTGATTTTTTCTAGAGTCTTATTCATCTGCTTTTTGCTGTTACTGTAACTTTTTCACAAAGTCTGTTTCTTCTATCTTGTTGTTCTGTGGACTTGTGCTGGGTGCACTGGAGGTCTGGCATTGTATTTTGCTTCTGTGTCTTGTTATTGTTTAATTTTTATTTTTTTCCCATGTAAATGTCTTATTGTACATAAATTTATTACTAGTATTGAGGCTTCCTTAGGAAATATCTATTGCCAGAGATATCTTTTAAGTCTAGCTGGCTCTTGGTCTTTTTATCTATCCAAAGATCCTACCTCCCTTATTTATTAAAGATGAACAATTGCTATGTATTTGTTTCAGTGCCCAGTCCTTTGGTACTGGACTATGGTGATGGTTATGACTCTAGACAATTGCAGTGTTATCATATAGTGTAGGTCAAAATACCATGAAAGGCTAATGTTTTGAATTGATTTAGGATATTGAGGCATCAATGATAGTGCAACTGAAGGCACTCAGGAATGAGAACTTCTGGAGTGATTTCAGAAAGTGCCAAGGATGAAAAAAATCTTTAATAAGATGAGATACCAGTTGTTGATTCTTTGATGTACTTCCTATGCAGTTTGTATTTTGTTCATGAACTCTTTGCCTATTCCTATGTCAAGATTTTCTTCTGTGCATTTGATGTTATTTATGATTAATTATTGCCAAATGTGTAAAATTTCCCCTATTTTTCTTCTAAAAATTTTATAGTTTTAGATCTTATATTTAGATTTTTCTTGTATTATTGAATTAATATTTATATGTTGTATACATGGAGTCCAATTTCATTTTTTACTTGCAAATAGACAGTTTTCACAACATTATTGAAAAGACTATTCTGTGTACATGACATAGTATTGACATCCTTGTCAAAACTCATTTACTAATATATGTGAAGGTATACTTCTATGTTCTTTATTCCAGTTGTCTGTATTTCCCTTCAGTATCAGCACAATGCTCTTTTAATTACTGTATAGTTGTAGTAATTTTTCAAATCAAGAAATGTGAGGCTTCCAATTTTCTTCTTTTTTTGGGATTGTTTTGACTGCTTGAGGTCCCTATGAACTTTAGAGTAAATTTTTAAATATATATTTTTTAAAAAAAATCAAAATTCTTGAGATTTTGAGTAAAAATATTTTTGTAAATGATTATTCTCTTGGCATATGACTTTACAAAGAGAATTGAAGCTTGATTTTAGCTTTTGTTAGTAATAGATCATGAGAGTCTTCTCATCTTAAATGAAGATGTTAGTATCTTTAATTTTTCCCATGCAGTAATTGAAATACAGATTTTGACTTGTAGATTTTGCCTCCAACTCTGCATCTAAAATAATTCCACTCTATGTGTGGAGAAAAAGAATAGAGAATACTCAAATGCTTCAGAAGTTTTTTGATTGTTGTTTGTATTTGTTTTATTTTTGTACATTATTAAATTCTGGCTAACTTCTGTGAGTAAAGAGATACATGAGTAGTCAGTAGTCCTGCAATATTGAGGAAAATATAGTGCAACCTATGAAGTTTATTGTTTTATTGTTATACTTTCCCTGTGTCTTCTTTAGCTACATTTAACTAATACTTATATTTAGCTAACATATACGGAGAAGTATACTATAGATGAGGAGATAAATAAGGCTTCTGCTTTAATATACTAAACAGTGAAATTGTAGGAAAGCAATAATAGAAACTTAAATTTTTTTTCTTAAATATCCACTATAAAAATGGAGAAGACAGATCAGTGGAGTCACCAAGAGTTATGGAAGCCTAATCTTGCTGGTCTAGCTCTTCTCTTTTCAGTTTCTTTATTTTCTGTCTTTCCAAACATTCAATATTGAATTTGTTTTGAATAATCTTTAATAACTGTAAAGTATTGCAAATAGAAGACATCTTTAATGTAACTACCTCATGAATTTATATATAAGTCAGTCACATTTTTCCAGTATTCTTTCTTCTGATCTGAGAGAACAGAAACCTCTTAGTGTCTTACTAATTGAAATCCAATTTACAATGTACCTATTGTGCTAGCTAGTGTTATTTATATTTTGTGTTGACCTTCTCTTCTATTTATGATGTAAGGTCCTGATGCCCCAAAAGCCTCCAGGTTCCCTGTGTACTCAGTTCTTGGTAAATGTTACTGTTTGGCTGATTCTCAAAATAATGAAATTTAATTAATGGAAAATGGAAAAATGCCCTCTGCATTAGTAGGTCCTGAATTTTAAATGGTCTTGATCCCTAGAGAAAGGATAAATTAGAAGTTGTTTTTCCTCTTGACTATTGCAACCTGATATAGCTAACATCTATTACAGTCCATAAAATACTGGAAAATTCCTTTCTTTATTGAGCTTCTAGGTTTAGTACATGTGGAATATTCTTTTTATGAATTTTATGAATTATTATTGAACAACCTGATTAAACATAACATTCTGAGAAAGGTTTATCGTTTCCCCTCAAAACTTTTATCTCAAAAGATAAATTTCTAAGACAAACTTCTTTCTATAGTATACTTCATAGCATATAAATATAAAAAGTCAAAAATAAAATCTGAATTTCAGTAGGGCCACTTAGAAATGAGCAACAGCTTATACCTCATTCATGACATGAAGCATAAAAATCATGTAAACATTTTAAAATATTCATGAAAATATATGTGGCAAATTCCAACATTTTACAATAAAATACTAATCAGTGAAGGCTGGAAGAGAATTTCTTAAATAGATTAAGAATATCTATTAAATGCTACCATCAACAACAGAATTAATGATAAAATTTTGGTCATTTTCAATTAAATTGAGTAGAATCCATTGATATTTATTCTTCAAAAAAAATTTTTTTTTTTGGTACCAGGAATCAAATTTTTGTAGCAGGAATCAAATGTGTCAGGACCTCATGCTTTCTAGGAAGGTGCTGTTCCAGTGAGCTATATTCTCAGCCCCACTGATGTTTACTGTTATTCCTTTTATTTAGTATTATACTAGAGATCTTAGCCAATAAAGAAAAAAAAATTAAAAAGCACTAAGAACAGAATAAGAAGGAATTTAAAATGTTTTTGCTCATTTGTTAAAGCCATAGAGGGAAGAGAGACCATCTGAAAGTTGTACAAGCAACTATGGCTGTTTATTTACTCCTGTGGGAGCAAGCTGAGTTTGAAGAGTGGAATAAGCAGAAAGTGAGAGTAGAACAAAGGATTTAAAGAGAGGGGGAGAAATTTTCTGCCTTGAAAAATTTGGGGGTGGAGATTGTGTGACTATGATTTTCCAGATGGGTGGGTAGATGCCGGCGTGGTCACGTTTTTCGGGATGGGTGTTGCAGATGGACATGGCTTGGTTTTTCTTCGCACCATGCCTGTCAGTGATGGCCTCACCTGTTAGGTGTGGCATTCCTGTCTCTTTGTTGCTATAAAGAAAGAGTAGGGAAAGTGAGCACTATTTCTCTTGGCTTTTTTGTGTGAGACATGTGGGTGGCCTGAAGATCTTAATCAGGAGAATTCATGGGGGACAGGGTCATGTGGGATGGTATGTGAGGTTAGCAAGGACTTGGGCCTGGTGAGGGACTGGAATGCCTATATAGGCGGCTGAGATATGGAGATTTAAAGCCAAGAAGGCTAAGGAAGGATTGGCTTGGTTTGGCAGGAGTGAGTTAACAGCAGGGTCTTATGGAGATGATCAGGGACCCTGGGAGGAGTGGCAGGAGTGCACCCCTGGGATGTGGCAAAAGGAATAGGTGGGCTAACGTGGCAAGAAAGCACAGAGAGTAGGAGGATAATTTGACTCTGTTTGGGAAAAGTCACAGAGGGTCCTCAAAAAGATCTTTTATCCACATAAGGAATGACTCAGTCAGGGGCTGGAAGGGGGAACCAAGAGAGATCAAGGCAGACCAAATGAAGGAAGTGAGAAAAACAGCAAGATAGGCAGGGCTAAGATGTTCAGGTGTCCTCTGGAATTTGGATCAACCTGAGGGAATAAGGAGCCATTATTTGTGATTTTCACAAGAAGGAGTCAGGTGAGTTATCAGCAGGACACAGCTTCACTCAGGAGTGATGCACCCATTGGGTAGAGTCTTATGGGTGGACAACTATTGGGGTGCTGTTGATGACCAGGAAAGGTCCTATCTAGTTAGCCTTTAAGGTTTGGGTATTTAAATCTTTAACTAGGACAAACTTGTTAGGCTATCTTTACAGGGCTGCGTTTCAGGAGAAATCAGGAGAAGATTAACAGTATGTCATATCTCTTTTTGGGCTTGTTGGCCTTTGACCTGAGGATTTGCCTGAGAAGAAAGGTATGGCTATGTAAAAGCGCAAATGAACTGTGTCTCCTAGGTTCCTGGAGGGTTGCTTGGATATGGGGGAGAGCATTCGGTAGCAGGTAAATCCAGTCTTCATAGAGTTAGAGTGTGCACTTAGTGATGTGGACTTTGAGGAGCCTGTTATGTCTGTCTACTTTTTTTGGATGGTTGAGGCTGGTAGAGGGTGTAGTTTTATTGGACATCAAGTTACTTGGACACCTCCTGGGCAATTTGAGTAATGAAAATTGTTTGATTGAACACAGGTGGGGCAGCCAAACCAGGGGATAATATCAGTTAGGACAGTCAATAATGGCTGAGGACTTTTCTGAGCAAGTGGGAAAGGACTCTCAATCCATCCAGTAAAGGTATTGGTCCAGACCAGGCGATATCTTAGCTTTTGTGCCTGAAGCACATGGGGGAAGTCAATTTGCCAGTCCTGAGTTAGAGAAAAGCATTCTTCTTGATATGTAGAAGAAGGAGGGCTGGAGTTAGAAGGTGGCATCTGATCAGCAGGAGGTTGGAGAAAGGGAAGAAGTGGCTGCAGTGGCTAGGGCAGTAGGCTCTGCAGGAGTTGCCGGGGGGGGGGATGAAAACAGGTGGATCTATCATCAGGGAGAAGATGGCATTGAGCAGAGCAAGTGAAGGTGAGAGTAAGAGAAGAGCTTGAGAGGAGTTGCAGGAATAGCAAGGGGTGGCAAGGTTATGAAGTGCAAAGAATGCATGGACATAGGGTACCTCAGCAGATCAGGGAAGGCACAGAGAGGTTTTAGGTTTTCGAGGAGACAGGATAGGAGGATGGACGGAGGAAGAGAAGAAGGAAGGTTTTCTGCAGAGAGGGATAATTGTCATGCTCAGTGTATCCAAGTCAGAGTAGCAACATAGTATCCAGTTGGGACTCAGGGCCATAATGGAGCTTGGGTGAGTGGGGGAGGCAAGTATCCGTCAATTAGCCAAACACCAAGGGAAGACGGTTACTCCTGCGGGGTGTTTCCATGAGCAGTCCTGGGTTTAAATGGCACAGAAAGCAGGGGGAACCTCTCTGTCCCAGTGGGCAGCAGGAGAAGGAAGGGGAGAAAATGTGAGAGGTTGGTCCCTGATGGTGTGGCATGAGTAGAGGCTGAGTGGGCATGTATAGTGATTTTGAATGTTTCTAGGAGTAATGAGTCCTCTTTTAAGTTCTGAAATAATGATTGAGGAAAGCTCTTGTGATCTAAGAGCTCAGAGGGGTCTCTCTTTATGAGTTTGTAGAGGGATGTAGTGAGGAGAGCAAAGCCAGGAACACAGAGATAGAAGTTTCCTATTACATGGAGAAAGTAAAGGAGTTGTTTGGAGGTGAAGGTTAGGCACCATGGGGTATACGGAAAGACAAACTTGTTGGTAGTGCAGAGATCTGGTGACAGCCTGAAGAAGCCCTCTGACTTTCATGCTAGGAGAATGGGAGAGTTGTAAGGAATTGGGGATTCAGAGTGTGTTGCAAGAGGTCAGAAACTTATTCCTCATAAAGCTGACTCAGGGAAGAACATTGTCATTGGGCAGGGTATGAATGGTTAGGCTTGAGAAGGATGGTAAGCAGTTGTTAGAATAAAGCAAAGGGTGAGGTGTAAGTGTTGTCCCAGACTCTAGAGTTGAAATGAAGGAAACCATGGTGAGAAGGAGTCAGTAGGGTAGCTAAAAGCATTGGCTGCATCCTAGGGATGGTCAGAGTAGCTGACAACTTAGGTAAGATGTCTTGCCCTAAAGGAGAATGGGACAGGAAGAGATGACTGAAAATGAATGCAGGAAAAGGTGCTGACACAATTGACATTAGATTGAGCTATGTAAGTGTTTGGAGACCTTACCATCAATGCCCACAGCAATAATTGCGGCCAAGGTTGTTGGTCCATGGGAGGAAAGCAAAGTGGAGTGGAAGGTACCCACATCGATTAAAAATGAAATGGACTTACCTTCCACTACAAGAGTTACTCAGAGTTCAGTATCTGAGGTAGTTCAGGGGCAGCTTCAGTCTTTGGTGGCCAAGCCAAGAAGGTCTGGGAAGGAGCTGGTTGGGGGTCCCTGGGGACCTTCAGCATAAGTTATAATTGATTTGAGCTTTAACTATCATGTTTAAAGAAGGAAGTACTGGATGCATGACTAATAATCTAGAGACTTCAACCATTGTTTTTTAATTTATTGAGAGAGAATGAGAAAACATAAAAGAGCAAGGTTGGAAATAGTTGGAGCACTTTTTACTCCATAAAAGAGATTATCTCTAGAGATAGACAGAAGCAAATAAATGGCTCAGAGAAATTTACCCTGAGCTGTAGGGTGAGGAAGCCTCCAAGACATCTGTGGTATCCAGCTAATCATCTTGACAAAGCCTTTAACAGCAAGGCAAGGTTATGTTTTGTTTAAAGTCCAATTTAAACTTTCTGTGTCTCTGAAGTTCATAGGTTGAATTTATACTCACTGCCTAGCAACCATGATTAGCAAGTCAATAAAGGCACATCCATCAGGTTTTTTTTTTTAATTTAGAAAAATAAAACAGACAAAAGGGTAGAAATAATACAGAATTTCAAAAAAAGAGTAAGAAATCACTAGTCAATAAATTACCTATCAGTTTTTACATGCACATAAAAAAAGACAAAGTGTGAACTGATGGAAGGGGTCCTGTGATTTATTAATAGGCATGTATATTTTGTAAATATAAACTAGACTTAATAAAAAGACTCATTCTTATAGCATTTTCTAAATTTATCCTGTAGTTAGTATCAAAATCCACCATATGACACTTTTTGTTATTGTTGTTGCTGGGGACTGAACTTACAACCTTACATTTGCCAGGCAGGGGCTGTGCCACTGAGCTAAATCAGCATCCCCCACAGATGGGAATTTTTAATCAAATCTAAATGCAGCATATATAAAGCAGGAATATAAGATCTTGTCTGAAAAAGTAAAATGTTTAGGTCAACCCTTGCAGAATCTGTAGACCTAGTACTTTTATTGTTATCTTGAGGCCTATCCTTTAACTAATGCATCTCTGGCCACAGTTGTGGTGTTTTTATCTTTTGTCTTGATTTTCTGGGGAATCCAGTCCTATATGACTGATTATAATACTTTTATGAAATTTATCCAATAATAGCTTCCCACAAAGAGGATAAGGATGGGTCCAGGGCGTTTTAGAATCCAACACGGCATTTCTTGTATAATATTTTGAATAGCCATCAGGACATTAGCAAAAGTATCAGGAATGTACACACAACATTTAGCCTTTGCAATTTACAAGTATTCCCTTGTGCTGCTGTTAGGATACCCAAGGCCATCCATATTTGGAGGATAGCTTCTCTCTTAATTTAATTTAATTTTTTTTATTTAGGAGAAAGACCAGTTGAGGTGTTCTCTCTAGTGAATAACTACTGCTTTGGAGGATACATAGACCAGTGACAAAGGTTTATTTATCTCTTTTGATTATACTTTTGGGCTGGGTGTTTAAGACCAAGTTACCATGAGATCTGTGTTGATTAAAATCAACTTCTTGCTGGCTATCAAGGTGCCTATTCAGGCATTACTCTTGGAGTCATGTGGAGAACGTCTCAGCTCCTCTGTCAGTCAGCTGCCAGTATGGGTTATAGTCTTGCTTGATCATGCTACTTTCTGAGAAAGCAGGAAGGATTTTTTTCTCTTAGTATCCTTCCTTTGGCACACTGTACAATTTGTTGGTCTCTGTCCTCGGGGTCCAGCAAGCTGCCTGTTCAGGAGATTGAGTGACTCACCAAAGTTGTAGGATCCTATATGTAAAGTTCTCACATGTCCTGGGTCTTTGCTGGCTTTGGAAGGCCAAAGCCAAAATATTGACCACTTTTTAGCCCAGTTTTCTCTCTAATTCTTATCTCTAAACTTTATTGTGTATCACCCAGAAGAGAAGGTCAATTATATCAGCCTTTGCATATGCAAAACACAAGTGTAAATTGTCTTTTGATAGCTGTTTTCCCCTGTTAAAAGCGAACAGAAAGCTTTATTAATTTAACCTTCTGGAGAGAAGGGCATTATCCAATCAAAGAGTTTTAAATATTCTATGAGTTGGAGAAAAACTAGGGTTTTAAGGATCTGAAGAGAAAGAGCTCAGACCCTGACTGATCTGAGAGAGGTCAGACAGAGAGAGAGGAACATGGATTTGGAAACTGTAGTCAGGATCAGGTGTATGGTGAGGTGGGAGTTGGGAAAGCATATGGTGGAAGGTAGAGGGCCATTGTGCAGCCAGGGCAGCCTGAGCCCTGTGGCCTGGACCTGCAGTGCTATGAGCCCCAGAAGGGGCTGTGGGTAGGTTTAGGCCTGGCACTGACCAGCGCTGCTCAGGGAGGCAGGCAGCTGCAGTGTGGCTGCAGCAGAGAAGGTGGAGGTGGTACACTGTGACCTGTTGGGGGGACACCATGCAGCAGCATCCCCCGGGGATATGGCCCACTGTGTGTGGGCGTCCAGCATCACAGCGTGGGAAGAGGAAGGAACTGGGAGGAGGGAGGAGAGCCCATGTCCACATTTTCCTTACGTGCCCTGGTTTCAGGTATGCTTGTGCAGACAAAAGGTTGTGTGTGCAGGATCTGTGGTCCCACTGTGCACAGATCTTGACCTCCATGGAAGCACTGTGCCTGCTATATCTTGCCACCAGGGCTGTGAGGATGGTGAGTGTGCTGGGTACAGGTGCTTGCCATCAGACTGCATGGCCTGGTGTCCCCCTCCCCCAGCCCAGGACTGGTGCACAGTTGGTAGGGGTGGCTGAGGCTTGTGAGCCCACCGCTGGATACCAACGGTATGCCTCCAGGTGGATGAACAGCAGTGGAAGGGAGGAGGGAAGCAGGTGACAGCAGTGACTTGGTGACAGCAGTGACAGCCTGTGACTTGGTGCTGAGCTCTGCACACTCTGCTCCCCCACAAGGCAGAAGCCACATAGGCTAATAGCACTGTTGCCCAGGGCTGTAGAGAGTGGGGAGGGTGGGAGCCCTGGTAGGTAGGAGCTGGAAACAGAAAAGTCTTAAAGGTGCAGAGAATGGTAAAGCATGGAAAGGGGAGTTGTGGTTGACATGGTGGGAGCTGCAGAGCTGCTTGGAACACTGGAACAAGATACAGGAACCAATGTCACCAAGTGGCCTCAGTAGGACAAAAGGATTGAGATAGTGTGTGTAAGACCCTCCAAGGGAGGATTACCCTAACACCTGTTCCTGGCACCATGTATGTTAAAGACGTGGAGGAGGTAGAGGCCAACTGAGAGGGTTCTGTGTAAGCAACTCTGGCTGTTTTTTTCACTCCCATGAGACTGGGCTGAGTTTGGAGAGCAGGATCACTAAGAAGTAACAGTGGAACAAAGGATTTAATGGGAAGGGGAGGTGTTGGCTGCCTTGAGGAATTGGGCAGCAGAGCTAATGTGATTGTACTTTTCCAAATGGGTGGACATGGCTTTGCTCTTTTCCTGTGGTTTCCTGCTGTGCCTGTCAGATAATAGCCTCATCCATTGGGCATGATAGTTTGTCACTGATAAGTGTGTCTATAAAATAATCCAAAGAAATTAAAAAATTCTTTAGAGTTCAAACAAGAGAATTTAATGAGGTTTACAATATAATTGTAATGCAAGTTGAATTTTTTAATACAGAAAGTGAAACAATTAAAAAATATTTTCATAGAATGAAAAAACCCACCAAAATATGTTAAAGAAAAAATTCAGGAGAAGAGTACAATGAAGAGTTAACCTCAAGTAGAATTGTTGAGTAGCAGGCTGCCTGCCCCCAACCAGTGACTTTCCTTCTTTTTAGCATTAAATTGGAATTCTTAACCATCCTTAGTGTAATAAGTATCTGCAATTTCCTTTAAACAATTAATGATTGTGAAAATTACAGTTTATTCTTCTATCCCCCTAGGAACACCAAATGCTAGTCTAAATGTTATTAATATAATATGCAAATGATCTGTTTGGCTCCTGCTTCTCAGTTTTGGGAATCTTGTCAATTAGCCTGTTACACTAATGAGCTATCGGAGCCTAGCTGCTGAGCAGATCACAGAAAATCTTGACCTCCCTTTTCTCGCCTAGGCCTATGCAACAATATTTCATGGAAAAAGAAAGAATTTTGACTGACATTCATCCAAAGTCATGTAAGTAGTAACTAAGGAGTTCAAATATCTTACTGGATGATCTTCTGAAATATAAAGAGCATCTATATATAGTTTTTGAGTGAGTTCACTGCCTGTTTGACCATTTGATGGTCAAATCTACTGGGTAGATTTCAGGATCATCCTGGATTGGGAATGAAAGGGTATGCTGAGTGATATGCTGGATCTAGTGATTTTTTTGTAACTACATTATTCAATTTTTAGAAACATTTCAGAGTGATATGAACTATTACATTTTGGTGATTTTCTGTTAATATTCTTATGCTCTGAGAAACTCCCATTGAAGGTAATGAGAAATGGTTTTTATTATTACTGCTTAACTAGATAAAGAGAAAGGAAAACATCCCTTCAAACATCACTGAAGTGAGGACACTGGACTAGGCTCCAGAGGTTCTATGGGCTTGAGTGGGCTGTGCCCAGCAACCTTCAACCAGAGGAGCCAGGCCCACTGAAGGGGGAGCCAAGCCAATGCCTCACCATGAGGTGAGTTGCAGCTTGCCAGGGAAGGCCTGGAAAAGTTTGGGACCATCAATCCCAGTGGCTGGGTGTCTGGGAGCTTGAGTGGACTGTGCCCAGTGACCTTCATTCAACCAGGGGAGAGGGCCCACCACACAAGGGGAGCTAAAGCCAAGTGAGTCCCAGTAGCAGAGGGCTCAGGAGATGATTTCCAACACATCCAGGGAAAGCTATGGAAAATCACTGGAAACACAGAAATATAGGAAAATGACAAATCGAAAGACAAAAATGCAATCTCAAACCTCCAGCCCATCCCAAGAAAACCTAGGAGCCATGTACATAGAAGAAAATACTATACATATACCTGAAATGCATGAAAGGGTATCAACTGAAATAAAGAAGTAAGTACGGGAAGCTATGAGGGAACTCAAATCAGAAAATTCTCCCAGGTAAAACAAGAAATGATAAAAGTAGTGAAAGAAATACTGAATGCATCCAACAAAGACACAGCTAAAAAAGTAGAGGAACAAAGCAAAATGATAGAATCCCTGAATGAACAGTTTAAGAGACAAACAGAATGCATTAAGCAGGTTCAAAGAGATATGCAGGAAATCAAAAACTCTAATGAAAGTTGCAAAAACCACCTCAATGAAAGTGAAGATGGAATCTCTTTCCTCAAAGATAAGATTGCAGCTAGTGAACAGGAAAGGAAAACCCTTCTAACAATAACAAGAAACCAGGAAATAACAATTCAACAGCTGTAGGTGATGCAAAGAAAATCAGCATAAGATTAATAGGGATAAAAGAAAAAGAAGGGGACAAAACCAATGATATCAAGAGGCTATTTACAGAAGTAATAGCTGAGAAATTCCCAAACATGAGTATGGAAACTGACGTATGGATTAGTGAGGCATATAGAACTCCAAATAGCCATAACCAAAAAAAAAAAAAAACAAAAAACTACACCCAGACATATAATAATCATCATCCCATCCCAGAAATCCAACATAAGAACAGAATGTTAAAAGCTGTTAGAGAGAAAAGACAGGTCATCTATAAAAGAAAACCTATCAGAATCACAGCAGACTTCTCAACACAAACAATGAAGTCAAGAAGAGCATGGAGTGAAGTTTTTCAGACCCTTAAATAAAACGACTTCCAACCCAGACTGATGAACCCTGCAAAACTGTCCTCCAAAATGGATGGAGAAATAAGATATTTCCATGGAAAAGAACAGCTGAAGAACTTCATGATCACCAAACCAAACCTACAAAGAATACTGAAAGACATTTTAGGTAAACATAGGATAAAACCACTAAGCAAGATAGACAATTAAGCAGAATGGAAAGTTAAGATATAACATCAGAAAGATAACATGTCAACAATAAACCAATATATGACAGTTATAACCAATAATTTAAATGGCCTCAATTCACCAATTAAAAGAAACAGACTGGCAGAATGGATCAAAAACAATGTCCAACCATATGCTGTCTACAAGAAACCCATCTAACCCAAAAGGAAATTCATAGGCTGAAAGTCAAAGGATGGAAAATAATACTCCATGTAATAGGAACTCAAAAAAAGCAGGTGTAGCTATTGTGTTTGCAAACCATGTGAACTTCAAACCAAGAATGGTCCAAAGAGATGAAAAAGGTCTCTACATACTAGTTAGGGGAAAACTGCAAGAAGAAGAGATAGCAATCTTAAATATATATGCACCAAATTCCAGAGCACCCAACTACACAAAGCAAGTATTAACAGAAAAGAAAAATCAAATAGGCAATAACACAAGTATAACAGGAGACCTTAACACACTATTGACACAAAGGGATAGATTGACTAGACAGAAAATCAGCAAAGAAATAACAGAACTGAATCACACCTGTGAACAAATGGATTTGATAGATGTATACAGCATGTTCTATCCAGCAGCATCAGAATATACATTCTTCTCAGCAGCACATGGGACATTCTCTAAAATAGATCATATACTAGCCCACAGAACATATTTAAGTAAATGCAAAAGAATTGAAATTATCCCCTGCATGTTATTGGATCATAGCACCATGAAACTGGAAATTAAGGATAAAATTAACTTCAAAAACCCCACAAACACATGGAAATTGAATAATACACTCTTGATCAATCAGTGGGTCACAGATGAAATTAAAGAAGAAATTAAACAATATCTACAAGCAAACAAAAATACAAATACAACTTACCAGAACCTGTAGGATACAATAAAAGTGGCCCTCAGAGGAAAATTTATTGTACTGAGTTCTCATATTAGGAAAGCAGAATGAACACAAATAAGCAACTTGATATTACAACTGAAACATCTAGAAAAAGAAGAGCAGGCCAAGCCCAAAGCCAAAAGAAGGGAGGAAATTACAAAGATTGGAGCAGAAATTAATGCAATAGAGACTGAGAAAACCATTCAAAAAAACAATGAATTAAAGAGTTGCTTCTTTGAAAGAATAAATAAAAGTGACAAGCCCCTAGCCAACGTAATTAAAAAACAAGAAAAGCCTCAAATTAATGCACTACAGAATGAAAAAGGAGAAATCACTACCTACCCTGTGGAAATACAGAAGATCATCAAGAACTATTTCAAAAACCTCTATTCTCATAGGTTCAATAACATGGAAGAAATGGACAGATTCCTAGAAACATATGAACTACCAAGGCTGGATCAAGAAGATGTAAAACTGCTGAATAACCCAATTTCTATTAATGAAATTGAAAATGTAATCAAGTCCCTACCAACAAAGAAGAGCCCAGGCCCAGACGGATTCACTGCAGAATTCTACAAGAAATACAAACAAGACTTAATGCTGACACTCCTCAAACTGTTCAATGAAATCAAAAGGGAAGCAATTTTCCCTAAGTCATTGCTGGAAGCAAATATCACTCTAGTACCAAAACCTGAGAAAGACCCAACTAAAAAAGAGAACTACAGGCCAATCTCCCTAATGAACATGGATGCAAAAATTCTCAATAAAATATTGGCAGCAAATCATCAAGAAGATTATACACCTAGACCAAGTGGGATTCATCCCAGGCATGCAGGGATGGTTCAACACATGTAAATCAATAAATGTAATGCACCATATCAATAAAGCCAAAAGTAAGAATCACATGATCATTTCTATAGATGCAGAAAAAGCTTTTGATAAGATCCAACACCCATTCATGATAAAAACCACACAGAAAACTGGAATAGATGGTCTTTACCTCAATATGATAAAGGCCATCTATGACAAACCAGCAGCCAGTGTCATATTAAGTGGCCAAAAGCTGAATGCCTTTACCCTGAAATCAGGCACCAGACAAGGATGTCCTTTATCACCACTCCTATTCAACATAGTACTGGAAATACTACCCAGAGCAATTAGACAAGAGAGAGAAATAAAAGGAGTAAAATAGGAAAAGAAGTTAAATTATCATTATTTGCAGATTATATGATTGTCTACATAGAAGACCCCCAAACCTCCATTGAAAGTCTCCTAGATATAATAAATAAATTCAACAATGTAGCTGGATACAAAGTCAATACTCAAAAATCAATAGCATTCTTACACACTAACAACAAAATCACTGAGAGAGAAATAAGAGAAGCCACACCCTTCACACTAGCATCCAAAAAAATGATATACTTAGGAATTAATCTAATGAAAGATGTAAAAGTGTTGTACAGGGAAAATTTTAATACCCTGAAAAAGAAATCGAAGAGGACCTCAGGAAATGGAAAGACATCCCTTGTTCATGGATAGGAAGAATAAATATTGTGAAAATGGCCATTCTCCCAAAATTGTCATACACATTCAATGCAATCCCAATGAAAATACCACTAACATATCTCATAGATCTAGAGAAATCACTCCTAAAATTCATCTGGAACCAGAAGAGACCTAGAATAGCAAAGGTATCTCTAAGCAGCAAATCCAAGGCAGCAGGCATCACAATCCCTGAATTCAAGTTATACTACAAAGCTACTCTAATAAAATCAACATGGTATTGGAAAAAAAACAGACCTGAAGATCAATGAAATAGACTAGAGGATACAACTATGAACACACTCAACCACCTTATCTTTGATAAAGGGAACAAGCATGTTCACTGGAAGAACAAGTCTCTTTAATAATAGGTGCTGGAAAAACTGGCTATGCATATGTCAAAAACTAAAACTAGATTCATACCTATCACCGTGTACTAAACTAAAATCCAAATGGATTAAAGATCTAAATATTTAAAAAAAAAGACTAAATCTGTTGGAAGACAAAGTAGGTAAAAATCTTGGAGATATAGGGGTAGGTAGAGAATTCATGAACAAGAACCAAACTGCATGGGAAATACTTCTCAGAATCAATAACTGGGATCACACCTTATTAAAGAATTTCTAAATGTCCAAAGAAATCTCCAGCAGAGTGAAAAGAAAACCTACAAACTGGGAAAAAAATCTTAGTGAACTGTCCCTCAGACAAAGGACTTCTGTCTAGAACTTATAAAGAATTAAAAAAAAGCAGACCCTCAAAATTCAAAGACCCAATCCAAAATGGGCATCCGAGATGAACACACAGTTCTCAGATGAAGAAATACGAATGGCAAATAAGTACATGAAAAAATGTTCATCATCTTTGGTCATTAGAGAAATGCAAATTAAAACCACACTGAGATACCATCTCACTCCAAAAAGAATGGCCAGGATCAACAAAACTACCAACAACTAACGCTGGGCAGGCTCTGAGGAAAAAGGAACTCTTCTGCATTGTTGGTGGGAGTGTAGACTGGTGCAAGCACTGTGAAGGTCAATCTGGAAATTCCTCAAAAAGCTGAGATTGGCGGTTCCATTTTACCCAGCTATTCCACTCTTAGGCATATTCCTAGAAGATCTGAAAACATCTTACCACAGTGATATATGTGCACCCATGTTTATAGTGGCACAATTTGTAATAGCCAGATCTTGAGATATTTATAAATAAATGGATGCAACTTGAATCTATACTCGTACATGAAATAAATCAAACTCACATATATAGATAATGTATAGTCTCCATAGTGTAATAAATGGTAAGTGTACAGAAGATTTTATGGTAGTCATGGTTCACCATTATACTGCTTTGAAGTCTTATGTTTTCATTCATTGGTTGGAATGGTTTTATTCTGTTTTGTTTGATCTTAATATATGTGATGGTATGAATATTTACTTTGAAGAAAATACAATCTGACAGCCATTGTTGATTTAATATCATCCTGCTCTGAAGTCCTACCATGCTCTTGTTTTTCTATTACCATTGGTTCTATCACATTGTGTCTTATTGGATTTTAATATGTAAGATAGTATAAACAAATTTTTTTATGGAAAATGAGATAACATGGCAGCTATTTTGCATCTTCAGTTATTTGGTTCAGAATGCCTTGCAGTACTTTCATTCTCTTGAGTGATTTTATTCTATTTTGTTATGTTTGACATTATTGTGTGTAAAGCTAAGCTCAACTACTTCAAAGAAAGAGATATTATGATAGCTACTGTTAATATCCAATTGTCTTGTTGTGAAGTGCTGTGTTGCTTACATTGTTCTGTTCTGATCTGCTTAGATCTGCCCTCCTTTGTTTTATTCTCTTAAAAAAAAACAAATATCACTGAAGTATTCCTATATATTAGATATAAAAATGGAATAAATATAATTCATCTGGATGTTCACTTTGCTAGCTGTCATTGATTCCATTGCTATGTTCATGCTTTTTGTACTTTGCAATCAGTTGTTCATTTTTTAGTGTAACAATGTATTCCAAATGCAAGCCTAATACAATACACTCATTTTTTTTTACTGTTGCTGTACTAATCTTGATTTTTATCATCTGCTATCTTGATGTCTACAATGAGTTCTTTTTTTAAGATTTTCAAAATTTTTTTAATTTAAAGAGGGTAAAACAGAACAGAACAAAGCAGATCAGAAGAAAACAATGTAAGAGACACAGAGTTGAAAGCAAGACAATAGGGAATCAAAATTGGCTACCATAATGTCTCTTATTTTCTTGTAAATAGTTGTCTATATCTTCACACATAGCAAATTCATAAAGAATAAAATAGTATTAAGCTGATCAAAACAGAATAATGAAGGCATTATAGGCCTTCAAAACCAGACAATAGGAAAATCAACAATGTTACTGTAAATGTCTCTTATTCTCTTTAAAATAGCTGTACATACCTTCATGTGTGTTGAAATTAAATAATACAAAACAGACTAAAACCACTCTGAAGAAAGAATAAAATAATTACTGAATTTCTCAGCATGACAATAGGAAATCTAAAATGGATATCATAAAAATGTCTCTTTTTTTTCAAAGTAGCTGTTCATATCATCATGTATAATACAATCAATTCTCATAAACTGTTTAGGAGAAGTTGTAGTCATGTATAAGCCTCTACATGTACATCTATCTTTCATGTATTAGAGGGAAAAATGAAACAAAAGAAAACAAATTACTAGAAAAAAAAAGACAAGTAACAATAGCAAGGAGCCCAAAACAATCATATAGGCCTTCAAAACAAGATGGTAGGAATGTAACTAAGGTTGTTATTTTACACAGTGATTCAAAAGACTTCCTCAAATCACCATATACAAACATGTAAAATTGATACAATATTGTGAATGTTAACTGTTTTGTTCCAAGAACTAATAGAATTTGTAGCACAATCATCTTAGCTATCTTAATTGTGTTTGTACAAATTTAGGTATTTTTTCTTTCCCCACACCCTCTTTTCCTTGAGATATTATTTTTTTCTCCTTTGAGCAGATTCTTATCCTTTCACAGTACTAACTGAGGATTTTATATCTTATGTACCCTTACCATTTCTTACACTAGAGACAATATGGTATTTACTCATGTGAGTTTGATTTATTTCTTATTTTATTTTAAAGAGGGTAAAATTAAACACAACAAAGCAGAACAAAACAGAACACAAGAAAGCAATGAAAGAGTCATAAATTTCAAAGCATGACCATCAGAGATCTTCACTATCTATCATATTGTCTCTTGTTTTCTTCCAAATAGTTGTCCATATCTTCACATACAGAGAATTCACATGAAATAACATAGTATAGATCTTATCTGAACAGGATGAGGGAGGTGTCTTAGGTCTTCAAGACCAGACAATAGGGAAATCAACAATGGCTGTCATAGTGTCTCTCATTCTCTTCAAAATAGCTGTCCATACCTTCATGTATGTTTAAATTAAATGAAACAAAACAGACTAAAATCACTCTGAACAAACAATAATAAGTATTGCTGGATTTCACATCATGATGCTACAGAATCATCACTGGGTACTGTAATGTCTCTTTTTCTTCAAAGTAATTGGTTCATTTCATCATGCATTATATAATCAGTTCTCATAAACTATAGGTTCTACACATGCATGAGTCTCTACATGTATTTCTATCCTTTCTGTATTAGAGGGAAAAACAAAACATAGCAAGACAAAACAAAACATATTCCTATAAAAATATGAAATGAAAAAGATATGTAAAACCACAGTACAAGGTGATCTACAATGGTTACTGTATTGTCTCTTCTTATCTTCAGTAGAATTATCCATATCATCATGCATAATTGAGCATAGCAATATAATTGAATATAGCAGTAAATAACAATATTAATCAAAACAAAACATTGTAGACAATGTAAAATTTCAAAGGAAGGTAATAATCAAAACAGAGTGGGTATCCTAGTGAATCTTATCATCTTCAGTGTAGTTGCCTATATTCTCAGACTTGATGCTATCAATCATAACAGCTTTGAATAAAATCTGTCAATATAAAACAGTGATCTATCAAGCCAGATTCAATTAAGATCAGACATGGTAAAACAGTGTAAGTTATACAAGGCTTCAGATTAAATTAATAGGAAATTAAGGATGATTACCATACTATATCCTGCTATTTTTGGGATAGTTGTCTGTGCCCTCAAATCTAGGACAAGTAGACAAACTGGAATAGAATATAATCCACCTAAACAGAGTGGTGTGAGTCATGTGGGTTTTAAATCCTGATACACTATTAACAATATCCTCTGCCTTCTTTTTTTTAGACAATTCCTCCCCTTTCACTCCCACAGGGTGCTGTGCATTTTGGGTCCCACCAACTCCCTCAGTTTTTAGATGGGGGGGGCAACCTGCTTCTTACCTAAGTGGTTTCAAACCTTCTCACTCCTGGACTTGATCTCAAGTTGTATTCCTTTACCTACAAAAGCCTCAAGGTTTTCCTTTGTAATAGCTGAGTAGTTCTCTACTGCACATAAGTATCCTGTCTTTCCATCCTATCTGCAAGTGGTGGTCGAGTTGCCCCTATTTCCCTCTTGCTCCATGTCACATAGAATATTGTTTTCTCATATTTGATTTTTGGTCCATAAACCCTCTTTCAGGTTGATTATATTTCCTATACAGAGCATCTTGGTGGACCCTATCTCCTGATCTACTCTGCCTGTGTTTCTTATTTTTTCTTTTCTTTTTTTTTTTTTAGTGTATGAAGACCATCTATGTTAGAGATTATATCCAACCTTCTCTGCCTCATTTCTGCTATGCTATTTTTCTGCCATTGTTTGTCTACTTTTCTCCTTCATTCTACTGCCTGCCCTGTTCACTGAGGGCTTTCTGCCACTGTTCCTGAAATCCTGGTATTTTTTTCTCTCTTTCTAGAATGTCCTTCAGTATTCTCTGTGGGGTTGGATTAGTGATCACAAATTCCCCCAGTTCCTCTTTGTCATGGAAGCATCTTGTTTTTCCATTAGTTTCTAGAGACAGTTTTGCAGCGTTCATCAGTCTGGGCCAGTAGTTACTTTCTTTCAGGGATTAGAGTACTTCACTCTAATCTCTTCTTGACTAAATGGTCTCTATCCAGAAGTCTGCCACTATTTTGATGGGTTTTCCTTTATCAGTGATCTGTTTCTTTTCTCTGACAGCTTTTAATATTCTATTCTTATATTGCATTTCTGGTATCTTGATTATTATATGTCTGGGTGTAGGTCTGTTTTGGTTGTAGGTGGCTGGAGTTCTGTATGTCTCATACATCTGAGTATCATTTCCTTTTCCTTTGCTTGGGAAGTTTTCCTTTATTTCTGTGAATAATATTTTTATTTCCTTTGTATTTACTCCTGCTTCTTCACTCACACTTCTTTTTCTTGAGTTATAGATTCTCTTGTCTTCTAGCCTTTATATTGTTACTGCCTATTTCCTTGTTATTTTTAAAAGATCTTTCCTTCCATGAGCACACATTGCAAACTTGTTTTCCAGTTTTGATAGTTTATCCTTAGTTTCTTTCAAGCAGTTTTGCGAGCTTTCAATGGAGTTTTTAATTTCCTGGTAATCTCTTTGAATCTACTTCATATACTCTAGGTTTTCTTTATATTCTTTAGGAATGTTTCTCTTCTTTTTTTGTGTTCTTCCCTTCTTCTGTCTATCTCTTCTTGAGAGATGCTTAACATTTCTTTTATTAATTTACTTATATCTTGCTTTACTTGATTTAATATTTCAGTTTGAGCTCATCTACAAGGTCCCAAAGATATCTCTTTATGTCCATTGGTGCCATGTCTGATGTTGCATGTTTGCTGCCCTCAGTCTCTTTTGTATTTCCCTCTCCTGGATCAATGTTCTCAGGGTTTTGTGCTAGGGACTTTTTTTTTTTGTTTCTTTCTCTTGTCGTGTTTTTGGTTTCTTCCTTGTTGGAATGGTTTTTCTGAAGCGCACTGGCTAGGGACTTCTGCCCTCTCCAATTTGCTTTTGGTCATTGAGGTGCAAGCAGGGGTGGCCTCTGCTGGCCCCTCACTACCAGGCCAGTCAAACTTCAGGGGCTTTCACCAGGTTAATGTTTGCTGCATGTAGGGAATCTTGTTTGGGATGGCTTATTGGGTCCTGGCCAGGGGCGTGACCCAGGCCAAGCAGATCTGAGGAATCTGTGCTGGGGAGGGAACAAACAACTGAAATCACTGTCATTCTTACTTCAGGCCCATCCTGCCTGATTCCAACATGTCATTCAGTTCGTTGCCCCTTTCCTTTTGGGGGGGGTCTTATTCCCAGGACTCACTGTGGATTAATGCAGGTACCTTGCCAGCTCTGTTCTGTAGAGCTTGCTGACCTCCATCTTCAGCGTGACCAGCTAGTCACAGCAGTGCAATTTTGGGTGGCTCTGGTGGGTCACAGCTGCATGATTCTGGGCCACTCTGACCATGCACAGCAACAAGAATTCAGGCAGCTCCAGTGAGAGCACTGTTGCCACTAATCTTAGCTTTTCCAATGGTAGCCCTGGGACTGCATGTTTGACCAGGTTTTTGCCTTTATCTTCCTGGGTTGAGAAGATCCATCTCCCTCTGTCTGGACCTCTCCAGGATGCTTTATTCTGGCATGAGTTGTCTCTCTCAGGGAGGCTCTGTATCCTGCTGCTTATCAATCCACCATCGTTTCCAAGTCCCAGAGTTTGATTTATTTCACTTATGAATATGTTCTCAAGTTGCATCAATTTACCTATGAAAATATCAATATAATCATTTTTTATAGCTGAGTAGTATTCCATTGTATAAAAGTACCACCTCTTTTTTATCTATTCCTCAGTTGATGGACATTTAGGTTGTTTCCAAGATGTGGCTATTACAAATTGTGCTTCTATAAACATGGGTGCACATATATCACTGTGGTATGATGTTTTCAGTTCTTCTGGGAATATGCCCAGAAGTGTAATAGCTGGGCATATTTTTGAGGAACCTCCAGACTGACCTCCACAGTGGCTGCACCAGTCTGCACTCCCATCAACAGTGCAGGAAAGTTCCTTTTCCCCACAGCCTCTCCAGCATTTGTTGTTGGTAGTTTTCTTCATCCTTGGCATTCTTTCTGGAGTGAGATGGAATCTCAATGTGGTTTTAATTTGTATTTCTCTAATGACCAGTGATGCTGAACATTGTTTCATGTATTTATTTGCCATTTGTATTTCTTCATCTGAGAACTGTGTATTCATCTCAGATGCTTATTTTTGGAATGGGTCTTTGAATTTTGAGGGTCTGATTTTTTTAGTTCTTTCTATGTTCTAGACAGAAGTCCTTTGTCTGAGAGACAGTTCACTAAGATTTTTTTTCCCAATTTGTGGGTTTTTTCTTTACTATGCTGGAGATTTCTTTGGACATGCATAAACTCTTTAATAGGAAGTGATCCCATTCATTGATTCTGTGAAGTATTTCAAAATGAGTTTGATTTTTGTTCATAAATTCTCTACCTACTCCTATGTCTTCAAGATTTCTACCTACTTTGTCTTCCAACAGATTTAGTGTTTCTGTTTTAATATTTAGTGCTTTGATCCATTTATACTTTAGTACATGGTGATATGTATGGGTCTAGTTTTATTTTTTGGCATATGGAGAGCCAATTTTTCCAGCATCATTTATTAAAGAGACTATCTTTCTTCCAGTAGATGTATTTGGCCCTTTTAAACATAAGGTGGCTGAGTATGTTTGTAGTTGTATCTTCTAAACTATTCCATTGATCTTTAGGTCTGTTTTTATTCCAGTACCATGCTGATTTTATTATATAGTAGCTTTGTAGTGTAACCTCAAGTCAGGGATTGTGATGCCTCTTGCCTTGCCTTTGTTGTTCAGAATTTCCTTTGCTCTTCTAGGTCTCTTCTGGTTCCAGATGAATTTTAGGAATTATTTCTCTACATATGTGAGGTATGCTAGTGGTATATTGATTGGACTTACATTAAGTCTGCATAACAATTTTGGAAGAACAGTCATTTTCACAATATTTGTTCTTCCTATCCATGAACAAGGAATGTTTTTCCATTTTCTGAGATCTTCTTCAATTTCTTTTTTCAGGGTATTGTAATTTTCACTGAATAGATCTTTTACCTCTTTTGTTAGATTGATTCCTAAGTATTTCATTTTTTTGGATGCTATTGTGAAGGGTATGGCTTCTCTTATTTCTCTCTCAGTTAGTTTGTTGTGTATCTGTTGAAATGCTATTGATTTTTGAGTGATGACTTTGTATCCAGCTACATTCTGAATTTAGTTATTATACCTAGGCATCTTTCAATAGAGTTTTGGGGGTCATCTATAAAGTATCATGTCCTCTACAAATAATGATAATTTAACTTCTTCTTTTCCTATCCTTACTCTTTTTATGTGTCTCTCTTGTCCACTTTCTCTGGTTACTATTTCAAGTACTATATTAAATAAGAGTGGTGATAAGGATATCCTTTTCTTGTTCCCAATTTTAGGATATAGGCTTTCAGTTTTTGGCCATTTATTATGATGCTGGCTGTTGGTTTGTCATACATGACTTTTATCATATTGAGTTAAAGACCATCTATTCAAATTTTCTGTAGAGTTCTTGTTATAAATGAGTGTTGGACCTTATCAAAAGCTTTTTCTGCATTTATAGAAATGATCATGTGATTCTTATTTTAGGCTCTATTGATATGGTATATTACATTTATTGATTTATGTGTGTTGAACCATCCCTGCATGGCTAGGATGAATACTACTTGATGATGGTATATAATCTTCTTGATGATTTGATGCATTCTGTTTGCCAGTATTTTATCAATAATTTTTGCATCTATGTTCTTTAGGGAGATTGGCCTGTACTTCTCTTTTTTGGTTGGGTCTTTCTCTGGTTTTGGTATTAGAGAAATAATTGCCTCCAGGAATGAGTTAGGGAGAATTGCTTCCCTTTCAATTTCATTGAATAGTTTGAGGAGTGTTGGCATTAAGTCTTCCTTGAATTTCTTGTAGAATTCCACAGTGACTACATCAGGACCTGGGCTTTTCTTTGTTGGTAAGGTTTTAATTACATTTTCAATTACATTAATTGAAATTGGGTTATTCAGCAGTTTTACATCTTCTAGATACAACTTTGGTAGTTCATATATTTCTAGGAATCTGTCAATTTCTGATGTGTTATCAAATCTATGAGAGTAGAGCTTTTTGAAGTAAGTATTGATGATCTTTATTTCCATAGGGTTTGTAGTGATTTTGAGTTTGAGTTTTTTGAGTTTTTCTTTCCTTTTTCAAAATGAGGTTAGCTAGGGGCTTATAAATTTTATTTATTCTTTTAAAGAACCAATTCTTTGCTTCATTGATTCTTTGTATTTTTTCTTATTCTCTATTGCATTGATTTCTGTGCTGATCTTTATAATTTCCTCCCTTCTTTTGACTTTGGATTGGCTTGCTCTTCTTTTTCTAGATGTTTGAGGATTAGCATCAGGTTGTTTATTGTTTACTGATGGGGGAATTCTGGTTTCCTGATGGGGAAATTCACCACAATAAAATTTTCTTCTGAGTACTGCTTTCATTGCCTCCCACAGGTTCTGGTAAGTAGTATTTTTATTTTCATTTGCCTGTAGATATTCTTATTTTCTTCTTTAATTTCCTCTGTGACCCACTGATTGCTCAGGAGTGTATTATTCAATTTCCATGTGTTCGTGGGGTTTTTGCAGTTTCTTTGGTCATTAATTTCTAGTTTCAAAGTGCTATAATCTGATAAAAGGCATGGGATAATTTCAGTTCTTTTGCTTTTACTTAGCATGTTCTGTGGGCTAGTTCATGATATATTTTAGAGAATGTGCTCTGTTCTGCTGAGAAGAATGTATGTTCTGATGTTTTTGGGTGGAACACTCTGTACATGTCCAGTAAGTACATTTGTTCGGAAGTGTGATTCAGTTCTGTTATTTCTTTGCTGATTATCTGTCTAGCTGATCTCTCTGTGTCAATGTGGAGTTAATGTCTCCCATTATGATTGTGTTATTGTTTATTTGATTTTTCATTTGTTTAGTATGCCTGGGTGCTCCCAAATTCGGTGCATATGTATTTAAGATTGTTATTTCTTCCTCTTGAAGTTTTCCCCTAACTAGTATGTAGTGACTTTCTTTATCTCTTTGGGTCATTATTTTGTTTGAAATTCACATTGTCTGAAAACAGAATAGCTTTTTTTTTTTTTTGGGTTCCTGTTGTATGAAGTATTGTTTTGCATCCTTTGACTTTCAGTTTATGAAAGTTTTGGGTTAGATGGGTTAGATACGGCATATGGTTGGTTGTTTACAATGAGTTCTTAATTTCTAGTCTTTTTCAAACGCATACATGTCATTATTTTCTACCCATTCTACTACTTTTCTTGTCCTGCAATGTTTTTGTGATAGTCTCTGACAGCCTGCACAGACTCCTACAAAAGAAGTTTAAATTCTGCTTAGAATTCAAGACCCCCTTGTAAATCTCTCTCCATAGTCTCACTCACAGTAGTATGATATCTTTATTTTAATGACCATGTTTTCCCTCTGTGTCTCCCAAATCTCATCCTTATACTAATGTCGCTCATCTTTGGTCTTGATAGTCACCTGGGCCAGTCTATCTCCACTTCTATTTCTCAATTCTACCTCCTCTGAGAACTCTTTCTTAGTGACTGGCCCACATTGTTTTTCATTGTGCTTTCTGAAATTTTGAGAATTTCTACCTTGCTTATTTTATATTAGGATCAAATAATAAATTAATGGTTATCTATGATTATAAATTTTCTTAATCATTGATCAGAACATGTTTTCCTGCATTTATATAGTTAAAGATATTTATATAGTACATGTTTTCCTGCATTTATATAGTTAAAGTTAAAAAACAATCTTACCCCTCAGTAGTTTAGAACATTACTCAATAAACTGCCATTCTGAATCTGATTTTTAATTTTTTTCTTTATGTTATTTTTGAAAATCAATTGTTTCTAAAATCACACTTACTTATTTTTCTTATTTTCACATTAGTAAAATGTGTTTGTATACTATCTCTAATCTTTCTAAATTTTTAAACTTAATTTTTGAAGTTTCAACCATATTATTTTAGCCTGATCATTTGTACTACCATATAATATTCCATGGTTTATTCTTCCACTTTCTCAATTAACATTTGGATGGTTTCTGAGTTTTGCTGTGGGGAACCCTTCCTCTATAATCATTCCTGTACCTGTCTTCTGTTTTATGTATGCAAATTTTTTTTGGTATAAAGGCATAAAATTAATTGCTGGTTCATTGAATACATACATGAATGTTCTATTCCAGTAGATAATACAGAAGAATTTTCTAAACCACTTGCCAATTTGTATGGATAGGAACAATAAATGAGAAATCCTCCTAGCTACTCAGGAGGACTTGTCTAGAGGAATGAATTTTCAAGGCCAGCTTGAAACATAGTGTGAGACCTTGTCTCAAGAAAGGTACCTAAGGATGTAGCTCAGTATTCTTCCTCTGCTCAACCTCCAGTACTTAAAAAAAATCCTGAGGATTGACAGTGACATCCCTTTAAACTTCTTATATCATCTCCCCTCCCTGCCTCCAAGTTTATTCCAATATATGACAGTTTATTGTGGCACAGGTTTGTTTTTCTTATATTCCTAAAGAGGAAGATCTCTTTAGGTGTTTAGTGGCTGCATATCTCTTCCATGTAGTGTCAGTTCAGATATGTTTCTTACCATTTTTGGGGGGATTATATTATGGCTTGCATTTAGCTCTCTCCCAAAGCCTCATGCAGAAGCAGTCACAGGCAGGGCTTTTCAGAAGCAGACAGATCTACAGTGTGTGATGCTGGGATCAAGGTTTTGTGATCACTAAAGTAGCCCACTGATTGGTTTGGCATAGCTCTCAGTGTGGCTAAGGGGGAGGCATATGTGTGAGTACTACCTGCTTTAAGGGCCCATAGTCTAGGTGGAATACAAGGGACCAAAAGAGAACTGAAATCTGTCCTTTTCTGTTTGCTGCTTTTGCTGACTTCTTTTACCATGAACTGTTTCACCTCTGTGGTTCTGTTCTGCCATGGCTCCATGACTTGGAGATCACAGATGATGAACTTTTTACCTCTACAACTGTGAGAAGTAAAGCTTTTCCTCCTATAACTTTGGGTATTGGATATTTTGTCTTAACAACAAGAAAAGTAACCAAGATAGGTTATTTAGAAGTGTTTGGTTTATTTTTAAAAGTTACTAAAACACAAATAATTTCCTTATTTAATTATCACTTATTTTGTAAATATAGTCACCCAGTTTGCCATTTGTCTTTTAAAAAAGTATCTTTGGTTCAACAAAATTGAGTGTTTAAATTTACCAATGTTTTCTTATTAATAGTTTTATATCTCATTTAAAAATCTTTTCCTACATGAAGTTCTAAAATATTTTCTCTTTTTAATATGTTTTGAGTTCTGGATCTCATTTAGTCTTCAAATAATCTTCTTTCCCACCCCCATTTATGGAGCAAGTACCCTTCCATTCAGGAATGTAAATTTGTTACATGCCAGAGTCCTCTGCTTCTCTGGAATTACTTATGAGTTCCCAACTTCATTAAGATTTATGCATTCCTAGATTAGCATCATACTATCTTATTTTAAAATTATTGATACTCTGTCTTTTTTGGTACCAGGAATTGAACTCATGAACTCATGCTTACCAAGCAAACACTTGAGCCACTGAGCTAAATCCAAATTATTTTTACTCTCATTTATAAGAAATTCTTGTTCCTGGTAGGACATATACCCACTGACCTACCCTTCTGTCTCAAGTTTTTTTTTAATACTGTTAACCTTTTACTGTTCCAAATGCATTTATATTAGGATAAAATCAAGATCTACAATTTTGATTACAATTGCTTTGAATCTGATTTTGCTGTTTATGTGGTTATCCTTCATTTTTCTACTTATGTAATCATGTATTTATTTAGTAGTGTGCATATGGAATCATTCTTAGTGGCTTATAAAAATAAACATTTATTTTTCAGGCATGAATTTGAGGTCAGAGGGGTGGCTTTGTTCCATATGCCTCCTTTGTTCATCTCAGTGCTCTGGATCACCCAGGACACATTACTGTCACACTGATGATGGAGGGGATGGTTATGAGTTTCACTGAACAAGCATGTTTTCAGACTTGTATAATGTCTAAAAGAACCACAGCAAGAAAAACATGTTTCATGGCTGCCCAAGAGTACTCATCTATTGTGTTCTTATTTTTAACTATTACATTTAATATGCATAAGACTTTTACTGGTTTCTCTTTTATAATTTTTATCCTTTCATATTGCTTCTACCCTTTCATGTCAATTAATTTGTATGCTATGCTCAAGTTTTCTGATTGTCCTTTATAATATCAGAATTACATTTCTAATATGATGATTTTTCCATTGTATTTCCTGTATGATAATATTAATTCATTAATTAATTCATTGATTCATGTATGTTATGTCTGTTTCGCAAAATGCTATATTATTTTATTTTGTAGCTAACCTCCAGTTTCTGTCAGTTCCAAAGAGCTTTGGGAAAGTGAATCATGAATTTCAGGGGGGCAACCCCAAGAAGAAAAAAAACAGAGCCCTTCTGTGTATTATGTTGTAATTCACAAACGCTGAGGGTTTGATAGGGGAACAGAGCTCTACAAGAGGGAAGCAACTGATTAGTTTCCACCTGCTTTCATTAGTGCTGCACTCACACATGACTACTGTACTGCTGGTATTTTACTGTAGTAAAAGCTAATGATTTAAGTGATGAGGTTTGGCAGGGCACCCACCCAGGTAATATGAATTTGCAGTTAGCATCAGGGAAGTTCTGTGTTTAGTTTTGGTATAGCTTCTGCCTTGGAATCCTGCTGATCCCCATTGCCACTTACTTATGCCTGGTGAGGACTATATTCTGCTGAGAATAATCCTCATTTGAGTATTCTGGGCTGTCCAAAATGATTTCATCAAAAATGATTTCATTAAAAGTAATACAATTATTCTGTATCTTTAATTTCTTATTCATATGTGAAATGGCACCACTCACAGTGTCACCCCATGGAATGATAATGAATTGAATAGACTGGGGTGCTATTCAATAAAAAATGCTAAATAAATATATTTGAAAGTCATCTGAGTCAATTGCAAGCTTGTGTATTTGGTATTCAGTGGACCAACCCCAGTCACTGCTACAGGTTCTCCCACAGTGGGGAATGATTTAAACTGACTTATAACATTATAAGTCAGTTTGGTCCCTAAGTATAAGGAATCTTATAAGCAGTGGAGGGAACCTTTTAATATTTCTTTTTCCAGCTCTTTCATTTTAATGCCAAATGTCACTGTAAAACAAATGAAATGCCATTATAAAATATTTATTAGATTCTTACAATGAAATACTGGTTGTGCTTCAGGAGGAAGTTTGATAAAATGTTTCAGACACTATTAAGATGATCCTGCCTTTTTATGCTTTCTGAAGGTGTGAATCTTGTATTTATTATAAAACACAAAAACACTAATTGACATATTAGACACATGTATCAAAATTATTTGCAGTGTATACCGCTGTAGCAGAAATGCTGTGGATTCAGGTACCTGAAGTTGGACTGTGACAGTCTCCTGGGGTGGCTTTCCCAGAACTCTCCTTGGGGAATCTTGGGTACCAGGATCAAGGGCCAGGCTGCAGGGGAAGGCTCAGCACTAACTTTTATTAGGTTTAATGACATATATGAGATTAAAATTACTTAATGTGAAGTTTTCCTTAAATTTCCTATGGCAAAACTGGTTTTACATACACTTAATTCACCTATCTCTCTAATGTTACTAACTGAACCTTGAGAAGTGTGGTAAGGAGGCACAGGTGGATATGCACACATACCAACCATCCTTGGCCAGCTAGCATTAACAGCAGTAGTGGAGGAGGTAGCTTGTTGGCAGTGACAACTGGTGGATAGTGAGGATGTCCTGTATCATGAAGGCAGTGTGGCCTAAATCCAGTGTTTTTCTGGCTAGGGCCTTTTAATATTATAATTCCTTCCTTACCAGTGGAAATGGTGAGCAAATATGGTGTCTGTAAGAGTTTATCCACAGATACTTGCTACCACAAGGTATAAGGTGCTAGTAGGTACAGAGGGAACAGGAATCTTCAGGAATTTCCAGGAAGACATGTTAGAAATGAGGGAATTTACCGGCAGAGTCCAATCAAAAAAGCAAAAATTTATATTCTACACTTCCAACAAAGGGCACTTAAAATAGGGAAGTTACAAAAGTATTTGATGAGTTCTGGATCAGAACAAGCCAGCCAATATAATCCAGAGATGAATAATACCAGTTTAGGTACAAAAGATAAGAATGCAGTTTTATTAGATTTCTAAAGTACATTTGTTATTGTATGGCCAGTTACATGTGGTGCAGTGAGCTTGTAATGAAGGATTTTTTGAACCTATGAAGGCATCATTGTAGAGGCCTCCGTGGCTGCAGGAGAGGCTGCTGTTCAAGCTTGGCTTCTGGAGAGATGTGGCCACTCCAGAGACACTGGCAGAGGATGGAGAGGGGAAAGAGAAGGAAAACAGCTTGTTCTTCCTCCTGTCTCTGATTATACTTATTCTTACAAATGGTAAAATTCACAGCAAGCCAGCCACTAGGCAGTCTGTGAAAGGTGGATTTCATATTTCTAGCAGTAATATCATGGAGCCAATTAGACAAAAGTACACATGAGTTTGAAAGCCAACTGGAAGTTCTGAAGCAACCTAACTTTTGGCAACAAGGATTCCATATGGAGCCTTTTATTCATAGTCAAATTTCATACAGTGTGAATAACATAAAATTCATCTTGCTAGGACAGTATACTGGCCTTTATATAAATGATCTACCTTTTGTCCAGACTAAAGAGATGAATTAAATAGAGATGTTGCTAAAAGTACATCTTTTAGGTCTTTTATGGTATGACTAAATTTTAAAATTTCCACAAGTGTTCAATATTGTATTTGTTTAGAAGAATGTGATAGCATTCCAGATACATCCACTTGGCCTTTCTTACCTTTGGTCAGGTAGCCAATGTATAGATTCTGGCTCATTAAGTAGGTAGAATCAATCACACCTGAAGAAACTGCAGTGTGGTTCTACAGACTTACTATGAAAGGGACTTAGACCAAGTACCATCACTATTTAAACTATACAAGTCTCCCCCTTTGACAATAGGTTACACTGGCTTTGCTAGAAATTAGTGTCACTGCAAAGGAAAAAACCCAGTAAATCCCACAGGTCTGGGTGCTTTTGTCTTTCCCAGGCAGAGGAAGATCACAAGTCACTTCAGGAAAGGACTTGGAGAAGGACATATGATACACATCAGTGACTGTTGTGGGATCCAGTGTAGATAATGTCACTTCAGGCCACTTTCACCTGCAACCCTTACAGTTTTCTGGATTGATGAAAGATGATTTGATCTTGTGTGTGCCCTGCTACCTCTAGGAAAATGTCCCCCTCTTCTTGCTGTGACCAATAATGTTATGCATTGTCTAGATTTAGCATGGGTTTCTGCCTCTCAACTATGTTGTTTCTTATCTCCTCCTCAGAACTCTATGCCTCTACTCTTTCTTTCTTCATGTCTCAAAGACTAGATTCATTTTATTATCATATGCTCAAGGATTATTTCCTCTTGATCTCTTTGCTTGGACTTCTGCATTGGGCATTGAATATCAGTGTAACAGCACTGTTATCAGAAGCTAAGTTCTGTGTTCTTGGTGTTGAATCTTGCTTAAATATTTACTACCTCTATGCTACTAGAGAATGACAATGACCAACTGAAGGATCCATATTTACTGAGTGTGTATGTACTATGTGTCTGAGACTTTCTGTTTTACAGGTATCCATTAATTTAATTTCCCCAAGTGCTCCCAGAAGTAAACAATGTAATTACTCAAAATGTATGAGTTATCTCATTGCATCTTCAGAACACCCTTGCCTCTGGCATAGGTACTAGTATTCTCCATGTTAAGTGGTAGAGGAAACAAGCACAGAGAGGTGAGTTACTTGCCTACAGCAACACAGCCACTCAGCTATGGAACTGGGATTGGAGACTCCTTTAGAGTCTGCCTGCAGGGCACCTGCCATATTAATTTCTGAGACCTTGGCACCTACTCAGTGTTTGCTGATTAGAATTCAGTGTAAATGGAAGGAGAGTTTGTGACAGTTGTGTGCCTATTGAGACATTTTTTTCTGCTGTAAGAAGAGAGTTGAACTCTGTGAAGAGGAAACATGCACTTAAGATCTATCTTAGGACACTAGCATGCTATAGCTGCACATTTTCATGCTGGCTGTTTGCTGAACTTCTATTTCCTGGAGATGAAAGATTCGTGAGGTAGAAAGGATCATTTGCTCCTTTTCAGGAATGGAGTGACAACAGTTTATGCTTTGCTCCCTCAAAAACTGTCTCTAATGTATTGCAGAATTAGTGCATTCTCATCAAGGCAACCTCTGTACTCATTGTTTATTGTAAAAGACCATATTTTTAGCTTGAATTCTTGATTTTTAAAAAAAATTTAAAGAAGGTAAAACTAAACATAACAAAACAGAACAAATCAGATCAGAAGAAAACAATGTAAGAGACACAGATTTTAATGCAAGACAACAGGAGATCATCACTGTCTGTCATATTGTCTCTTGCTTTCTTCTAAATAGTTGCCCATATCTTCACACACATTTAATTCAGAGACAACAAAATAATATTAAACTGATCAGAACAAGATAATGAAGGCATTTTAGGCCTTCAAAATCAGACAATAGGGGAATCAACAGTAGCTGCCATAATGTCTCCCATTCTCTTCAAAACCAGTTGTGCATACATTCATGTATGTTGAAACTAAACAAAAAAAAACAGACTAAAATCACTCTGAACAAAAAATAATAGTATTGCTGCATTTCACAGCATGATGCTACGGAATCAGCAATGGGTACTTCAGTGTCTCTTTTTCTTTAAAGTAGCTGTTCACATCATTATACATTACATAATTGATTCTCATAAACTGTTTAGGAGAAGTTCTACACATGTATGAGTCTTTGCATGTATATCTATCCCCTTTCTATATTACAGGTAAAAACAAAACAAAACAAATTCCTAGAAAAACTAAAAAAAAAAAAGACAAATAAATAACAATAGCAAGGAGCCCAAAACACTAACAATATAAGCCTTCAAAACAAAGGTATGGTATGAGCATAACTGGGATTGTTATTTTACGTAATGATCTTCAAGAGTTCCTCAGATCACCAAACAATAATATGAACAGTTGTTTGAATCTTATGAATGTTAACTATTTTGTTCTATGAGCTTATAGAATTTGTAGCACAATCATCTTAGCTATCCTAAGTGTGTTTATATAATTTTAGATATTTTTTCTTTTCCTTTCCTTTTTCTTTTTCCTCATTTTCCCTGAGATATTATTTTTCCCTTTAAGCAGATGCTTATCCTTTTACTGTAATTATTGAGTTTTTTTTAATCTTATATACCCTTACCATTTCTTACACTAGGGAGACTATACAGTATTTACATTTTAGTTTGATTTATTTCACTTATGAGTGTGGTCTCGAGTTGTATCCATTTACTTATAAATATCTCAATGTGATCATTCTTTATAGCTGAGTAGCATTCCATTATATAAAAGTACCACAATTTTTTATCCATTCCTCAGTTGATGGGCACTTAGGTTGTTTCCAAGATCTGGCTATTACAAATTGTGCTGCTATAAACATTGGTGTACATATATCATTGTGGTATGATGTTTTCAGTTCTTCCAGGAATATGCCCAGAAGTGGAATAGCTGGGTCAAATAAGACTTCCAATCACAGCTTTTTGAGGAATCTCCAGAGTGACTTCCACAGTGGTTGCACCAGTCTTCACTCCTACCAACAGTGCAGAAGAGTTCCTTTTTTGCCCCAGCCACACCAGCATATGTTGTTAGTAGTTTTCTTTATCCTGGCCATTCTGGAGTGAGATGGACTCTCAGTGTTGTTTTAATTTGCATTTCTCTAATGACAAATGATGCTGAACATTTTTTCATATATTTATTTTCCATTTGTATTTCTTCTTCTGGGAACTGTATATTCATCTCAGATGCCCATTTTTGGAATGGGTCTTTGAGTTTTGGGCATCTGATTTTATTTAATTCTTTATATGTTCTGGAGAGAAGTCCTTTGTCTGAGAGACCATTCACTAAGATTTTTTCCCAATTTGTTGGTTTTCTTTTCACTATGCTGGAGATTTCTTTGGACATGCAAAAAATCTTTTACAGGATGTGATCCCAGTTACTGATTCTGTGAAGTATTTCAGATGTGGTTCTTATTCATGAATTGTCTACCTTTCCCTGTATCTTTAAGATTTTTACCTTTGTCTTCTAATATATTTAGAGTTTCTGTTTTAATATTTAGATCTTTGATCCATTTATATTTTAGTTTAGTACATGATAATAGGAATGGGTCTAGTTTTAGTTTTCAGCATATGGAGAGCCAATTTTTCCAGCACCATTTATTAAAGAGACTATCTTTCTTCCAGGGGATGTGTTTGGACCCTTTATCAAAGATAAGGTGGCTGAATGTGTTTGTAGTTGTAATTGTATCTGTTTGTAGTTCTAATCTGTTCCACTGATCTTCAGGTCTGTTTTTATTCCAGTACCATGCTGATTTTATTGCAGTAGCTTAGTATTATCTAACTTCAAGTCAGGGATTGTGATGCCTCTTGCCTTGCCTTTGTTGCTTAGAAAGAGCCTTTTCTATTCTAGGCCTTTTCTGGTTCCAGATGAATTTTAAGAGTAATTTCTCTAGATCTATGAGGTATGCTAGTAGTATATTGATTAGGATTGCATTAAATCTGTATAATGATTTTGGGAGAATGGTCATTTTCCCAATGTTTGTTCTTCCTATCCATGAACAAGGGATGCCTTTCCATTTTCTAAGGTCTTCTTCAATTTCTTTTTCAGGGTATTATAATTTTCCCTGAATAGATCTTTTAATTCTTTTGTTAGATTGATTGCTAAAGTATTTCATTTTTTTGGATGCTATTATGAAGGGTGTGGCTTCTCTTATTTCTCTCTCAGTGATTTTGTTGTTAGTATATAGGAATGCTATTGATTTGAGTGTTGACTTTATATCTAGCTACATTACATTACTGATTTTATTTATTATACATAGGAGTCTTTCAATGCAGTTTTGGGGGTCATCTATGTAGAGTATCATGTCATCTGAAAATAATGATAATTTAATTTCTTCTTTTCCTATTCTTAATCTTTTCATGTCTTGTCTACTTGCTCTAGTTACCATTTCCAGTACTATATTGAATAAGAGTGGTGATAAGGACATTCTTGTCTTGTTTCTGATTTTAGGGTAAAGCCTTTCAGTTTTTGGCAGTTTAATATGATGCTGGCTGTTGGTTTGTCATAGATGGCTTTCATCATATTGAGGTAAAGACCATCTATTCCAATTTTCTGTAGGTTTCTTATATGAATGAGTGTTGGGCATTATCAAAAGATTTTCTGCATCTATAGAAATGCTCATGTGGTTCTTATTTTTGGCTCTGTTAATATGGTGGTTTGCATTTATTGATTTGCATATGTTGAATCATCCCTAAATTTCTGGAATGAGTCCCACTTGGTCATGGTGAATAATCTTCTTGATGATTTGCTGCAATCTGTTTGCCAAAATTTTATTGAGAACTTTTGCTTCTATGTTCATTAGGGAGATTAACCTGTAGTTCTCTTTTTGGTTGGGTCTTTCTCAGGTTTTGGTGTTAGAGTAATATTTGCTTCCAGGAATGAGTTAGGGAGAATTTCACCCCTTTCAATTTTATTAAAGAGTTTGAGGAGTGTCAAAATTAAATCTTTGAATTTCTTGTAGAATTCTGCAAGGAATCCATCTGGATCTGGACTTTTCTTTGTTAGTAAGGATTTAATTACATTTTCTATTTTGTTAATTGAAATTGGGTTATTCAGCAGATTTACAACTTCTTAACCCAGCTTGGGTAATTCATGTTTCTAGGAATCTGTCCATTTCTTCTGTGTTATCAAACCTATGAGAGTAGAGGTTTTTGAAATAGGTATTGATGATCTTCTGTATTTCCACAAGGCCTGAAGTGATTTCACCCTTTTTATTCCTTATTGAATGAATTTAAGTCTTTTTTTAGTTTTTAAAATAACATTGGAAAGGGGCTTATCAATTTTATTTATTCTTTCAAAGAACCAACTCTTTGCTTCATTGATTCTTTGTATTGTTTTCTTAGTCTCAATTGCATTGATTTCTACTCTGACCTTTATAATTTTATCTCTTCTTTTGGCTTTGGGCTTGACTTGGTTTTCTTTTTCCAGATGTTTGAGGGTTAGCATCAGGTTGTTTATTTGTGTTAATTCTATTTTCCTGATGTGGGAATTCACCACAATACATTTTCCTCTGAGGGCTGCTTTCATTGTGTCCCACAAATTTCAGTAAGATGTATTTGTATTTTTGTTTGCTTAAATATTGTTTAATTTCTTCTTTAATTTCCTCTGTGACTCACTGATTGCTCAGGAGTGTATTATTCAATTTTCATGTGTTTGTGGGGTCTTTGTAGTTTCTTTTGTCATTAATTTCTAGTTTCATGATGCTATGATCTAATAACATGCATGGGATAATTTCAATCCTTTTGCACTTAATTAAGCATGTTTTGCACTTAATTAAGCTAAATATATGGTCTATTTTAGAGAACATTCCATGTGCTGCTGAGAAGAATGTATATTCTGATGTTGTTGGATGGAACACTCTGTATGCATTTATCAAATCCATTTGTTCAAAGGTGTCATTCAGTTCTGCTATTTCTTTGCTGATTTTCTGTCTAGTTGATTGATCCTTTTGTGTCAATGGTATGTTAAGGTCTCCTGTTATAATTGTGTTATTGCCTATTTGATTTTTCATTTCTGTTAATACTTGCTTTGTGTAGCTGGGTGCTCTGGAATTTGGTGCATATATATTTAATATTGTTATATCTTCATCTTGAAGTTTTCTCCTAACTGGTATGTAGTGACCTTCTTTATCTCTTTGGATCATTCTGGTTTGAAGTTCACATTGTCTGCAAACAGAATAGCTATCCCTACTTTTTTTGAGTTCCTGTTGCATGGAGTAATGTTTTCTATCCTTTGACTTTCATTCTATGAGTTTCCTTTTGGGTTAGATGGGTTTCTTGTATACAGCATATGGTTGGATGTTGTTTCTTGATCTATTCTGCCAGTCTGTTTCTCTTAATTGGTGAATTGAGGCCATTTACGTTAATGGTTATCACTGATATATATTGGTTTACTTTTGACATTATCTTTATGCTGTTGATTCTTTACCTTTCCACTCTGTTTAATTATTTACCTTGCTTAATGGTTTTTGTGGTTATGTGTATCTAGAATGTCTTTTAGTATTCTTTTCAGGATTGGTTTGGTGGTCATGAAATTCTTCAGCTGTTTTTTGTCATGGAAGTATCTTATTTCTCCATCCATTTTGAAGGATGGTTTTGCAGGGCACATCAATCTGGGCTGGAAGTTGTTTTCCTTTAGGATCTGAATTTTTTCATATCATGCTCTTTTTGAATTCATTGTTTGTGTTGAGAAGTCTGCTGTGATTTTGATGGGCTTTCCTTTATAGGTGGTCTGTCTCTTCTTTCTAACAGCTTTTAATATTCTGTTCTTATGTTGGATTTCTGGGATGCTGATTATTATATGTCTGGGTGTAGTTTTATTTTGGTTATGGTTATTTGGAGTTCTATGTGCTTCAGTAATCTGTATGCCAGTTTCCATTCTCATGTTTGGGAAATTTTTAGCTATTTTTTCTGTAAATAGCCTCTTGATATCATTTATGTTGCCATTTTTTTTCATTTATACCTATAATTTTATGTTGCTTTTCTTTGCATCACCTTGCAGCTTTTGAATTATTTCCTGATTTCTTATTATTTTAAAAAGATCTTTCTTTTCCTCTTCACTAGATGTAATCTTGTCTTTGAGGTCTGAAATTCTATCTTCACTTTCACTGAGGTGGTTTTACCAACTTTCAGTGGAATTTTTGATTTCCTGTATATCTCTTTGAATCTGCTTCATGCATTCTGTTTGTTTCTTATATTGTTCATTCAGGGTTTCTATCTTTTTGTGTTGTTACTCTAATTTTTTATCTTTGTCTTCTTTAGATGCGTTTAGCATTTCTTTCATTACATTTATCATTTCTTCTTTTACCTGGGAGATTATTTCTGATCTGAGCTCTTTTATAGCTTCCCAGAGTTGTTTCTTTACTTTGGTTTTTATCATTTCAGGAATTTCAGGTATATGGCTTACATTTTATTCTGTGTCCATCTTCTAGGATTTCTTGAGTTGGGCTGGATGTTTGAGATTGCATTATGGACTTTCATTTTGTCATTGTCCTATATTTCTGGATTTTGAGTGATCTTCCAAAGCTTCCCCCATGTGCTGGGAATCACCTTGTTCACTTTTGGCTCCTGAGGCAGACTGTAGGCAAGTGTTAGCTGCTTGGAAGTCACTGTTCATGGCCCAGTTAGGCCCACAGGGACCTCCTGTGTGTTCTCTGGTGATTTGGGATGCTGTGCATACTCTTATAGGTTGGGAGTGACATTCCAAGGCTTCCTCATGCACTGGGATTCAACTTGCACACATTTGGCTCTTGGGACTAAATTCAGGCCCCTGCCAGGTGCTTGGAGGTCACTGGGCATGGCCCAGTTAGGCCCGCAAGGACCTCCTGTTTGCATCCTCTAGTGATTTGGGATGCTGGGAGTGGTCTTACTACCATAGAGTGATGTTGCAATGCTTCCCTGTGTCCTGAGAACTTGCACATGTTTGGCTCCCAGGACTAAATTCAGGCCCCTGCTAACCACTTGGAGGTCACTGGGCATGGCCTGAATGCTTGATTTTGAGGTCAGGTAGAGGACATATGCAATGTCAGGTTGTATGAACATGTGTACAAATTTATAAAACTGGAATATCTCTGTCACCCATGAACCTCTAATAATGTTGATTAAAAGTAGTCATATTGAATTCTAACAAAATAAACCTAATCATTTGTGAAACTGGTGCTTTATTATTTCCTTGTTGACTAATTTTCTAGTCATGACCAGAGCAAAATATGGAAAGTTAATTATTTGACTATATAGATATGTTAAAAATGACAATCCCATTCTTTTTTCTAGAAAATCTATGTGTTAGAACATTAAAGATGCTGTCTTAGAACTGGATGAAGGATGACTTTCAAGAAAAATTTGATTTACAAACACACAGAGATTAAGTCAAGGTTAGACTTTCTTACAAGTGTTAAATAAGAGTGTTTGATGGATGACTGAATTCAGGAGAAAGGCATAGATGGACTGGATGGGGAGGGATGTCTCTGTGCAAAGAAGAGAAGGAGGAAATAGGTGCACTTGAGGCAGGAAGACCAAGTTATGGTGTCAAAAATAAGCCCCAGGAAACTCTTCAGAAGCAGAGATTGGTAAAGAGTTTTAAGTGCCAAAAAATGTCAAAGAGAATGACTGAAATACATGCCATTTGATTCCATGATGAGTAGGTCATTCTCTTATTTCCAAGGGCTCTGTGGTCATGAAGTTGTTTTCTGTTTCTCTTCAGGTAACCACTAAGGGAAATTTATGATTTAACTAGACTTTTCTAAGTTAACAATGGAAAATATATGATTCAACTAGAGAACACAAGAATAACAAGGTAGATAATAAGCATGCTATGTTAGTGTATATTACTATAATGTTTACATTTGGGGCTTGACCTTTTTCCCATCTAAAGAAGTGATAAAAATGAAGCAAGCCAAAAAAGTCACATTGACACATATATGAACAATTCCATTAAAAAACTGTAGCAACAAACATCATATATGATGGGATTAGTTGGATTTTGGACACAGAGAAAGGTAACTAAATATCTTCATCCATTGTCTCTACATAGGAGAGGCCCAAGAACACTACGGGAGTGTTTCTGTCATTAGAAGCTTCCCTCAAAAGGAAATATACACACAACAAAGCTCAGAGTGCTGTGTACCAAAAGTACAGAGTTTAGGTTAAAATGTTTTCTTGAAAGAATAAAGGTCCCCAGTATGCATCACATCGAAAACATAGTTTTGCTTCTTTAAAAGTAATAAAAAGAGCAGCTCCTGCTATCCTGTCCAGTGTGTTCACAGCTAACGAGCAGCTGAAGGCCTCACTGGCATTTAATAAACTCGTTTGCAGAGAAGGCGGCTGGTGCTGCATCTCTCTACGTCCGACCTGACACCTCAGATGTGAATCATTTACTTTATATCCATATCTCAGGAAATTATCCTATGGCCTTATTTGCTCTCAATTTCCAATTCATACCAAGTTTATTTAGGTCCTATTGTCTCCATCTGAATTAAACCTATAAACAATCATGCCTTTACCTGTGAAGTTGATTGTTATTAGTAACTAGAATAATGTCATTGTTCATAATCAAAATCACATTGTGGATGCCATATGAGGCCATAAAAAATGAAGAGAAATTTTCTGAAATAGAAAAACTTGGAAGTCCTGTAGATGTCTTTAAAAGAAATAATTGGGACACATCAGACACATCTAAATAACAAATAATTGTCCTATTAAAAAGCACAGCTTGCTATACAAAAAGAAAGAAAGAAAAAGAAAAGAAATAAAGAAAACAATATAAGGATTCATGTAAAAATTAACAGTGAATATTGAATTTCCTAAATTTCACTTCCAGATGGCCTGACATGCTGTTTTCTTTTTGGCCTCCTTATTTCCCACCTGGGGTTAATATTTTCAGCATATGTGGTAGTTCTCTCTTAATTTTGCAGTTAATCATTTATGTATAAACTTGAATTTTATGATTATATAGGTGAGACAAATTTCAAAAGTAGGCCCAAAATGAGAGGTTTTTAAAAAAATGTTAGCTGTCTGCTTACCTTGTCATTTCTCCAAGAATTGTATGTTTTCTCATTCCAGTTTGGTTGTTCATGGACCCAACAAAAGCAGTTCAATGGATGCTCTCCACTTTTGTATTCTGAGCTATGAAAATCTGCAAATATCCTATCTCCTGAAAATATATACCTGTCTAGTTCCTGCTTTGCTGAATGACAGCAAGTCAATACCTGTTAATGTGTCTGGTCCATTATGGGTCAGACCAAATTACACTTACAGGTACCCATTTTAGAGAATTTTGGTGTTTTATTTCTGGGCACTGAGACACAATATCTAATACTCATAATTTAAAGGAAGTGAAGTTTGTTTAGGCTCGTGGTTTTAGAGGTTTCAGTCCATAGTTGGCAGGATAAAACACAGAAATGGCATGATAAAAAGTCCTGCTAAATGGCATGATAAAGACAGAAGAGAGCTGCTCATGTTATGGAGGAGGAAGCAGCAATAAGGTAGGAGCAGGGAAGGAAATACACCCTTCCAGGTCTTGTCCTCAGGGCCCCACCTGTAAACAGTCCTACCTTCTAACTGCACGTTCAGCTGCTGATTTCGTTAGTGAATAAATCCACTGATGAGTCCTCTTTCCATCTGAACACCTAAAGGCTTCAGACAGACATTCCAGATCAAGGCCATAACATACTTCTTATGTTAAAAGAACAATTTTGGTCAAAGGAATCCTACACCACTTGGCCATGGAAGTAAATCGAATCTTAAATCCTACCTCAGATAACAGTTCAACACATTTTCTTACAAGTGACTACCTCATTGTGGCTCTGCATGGAGAAATAGGGAATTTGAGAAAGATGGGTTGCATAGCCTTTGATTATATTGCAATTCCTCAGCAGATATATAATGACATTTTGGCTTCTATCACTAGCAAAACATAAATGTTTGCTCCAGGAAGTTGGATGTCCTAATGATAAGCATTCCAACATCTGAATTATAAATTGGTAGCCTGCCTGGTGGGGTTGATAGTGCCAGCTGGCTTATCTTGAGCCCATGACATTTGACTGTCTTTTGCTTTCCTTTGAACAAGTTATCGCTTAGTCGTCTGTCTTATAAAGTGCAAATAAATAGCCTCAACTCAGCCTTGTATTTAATATATTATTTTTCTCAGAAAGTCACTGTGAAAATCATGAATGATATAAGGATACTTGTGTCATAAATACAGGGCATGATGTCCAACATTTAAGATGTTAACTTACAGGTAATTCATGGAGACTAGATAATATCTTATATTAACTTTCCATTTTTTTTTCAGCACCTCAAATATCCTCTTTTTTAACAAGTGAAGTGGTGTTTGTTCATGGCACATGAATTTTTCTCCATAGCCTCAGAGCTTGCTTTGAAGGAGAGCAAGAACCTATGTAGATAGAGCCAGATGTATAGCAAGGTAAGCACAGTCATTGGGATGGGAGAATTCATCAGGTCACTCCCTTCCTTGTTCAGTAGAGCAGCTTTTACTGACAATGGAATGAAAGGGCATTCTTGTGTCAGATAACCATGCCTGAGCTCCATGATTCAGGCAGGCAGCAAAGGGTATATGTCTCTGAAATAAATTCTGTGTGATTATTTTCTACGTTTTCATGAATACTAAGAGAAAAAGGTCGGCTAACATAAAAAATGCAGCACAATGGTGCCCTCAGGGGCTGGGCACCGGTGAGGTCTGCATTATTGCTTTTTGATCTTACATTTATCCTTTTCTGAATATGAATAAAATATACTTTGAGATTTAGTTTAAAATTAAGAAGAATTAATGATCTCCTTTGAAAATAAGGCTCTACTATGCTATTAATCTTTAAGAAAGTTAAGAAACTTTTCAAATTTCAATTAAGAGTCCACCATTCCATGTCTGTCCTTGTGCCTGGGCCTGTGCCTGTGTCTGTGTCTGTCTCTGACTCTGTTTCTGTCTCTGTCTCTTTCTCCATCTCTCTCACACTCTTAAATCATTATTTAGGTTTTTCAAGGGGGGAAAAAAACCCCAGCTTACCTGGGTTGTTGAGGTCCAGTTGTGTGCTGCAGACATGGCTCAGTGTGGCTATGCAGTTGACTTTGGTGTGCTAGACACAAGGCAAAGTCTCAAATACAGAAATCTAATGTGTACTGTGTGAGTCTTTCAGAAACTCAGTGTTATTCAATAATTTTGCAAAATAGCAGTGACTTGAATGGTTACCTAACTGCTATTTCTGTGACCTGCAATACATTGCACAGCTAATGGAAGAAATATGCAGCAAAGTGAAGTCTTTTGTACAGTATGATAATTGAATAGGAACACTTTTATCCCCAAGTGTTTATAAAATTTTTTTTACTGGTTACAAGTCAGCAAAAGTTGAATTTCCCTGCAATGGTGTGGAATTGTGGCAAAACAGATTCTTGTGAATAATTTTATAAATGTGCCATAGAATTGACCAAGGAGAAGAGCACATGACAGTATAGAATACAGAAGAGTCAAATATGGTATTCTATCATTTTTATTTAATTGGCAGAGTAGTAAATTGGGAAGCTAAACTCAGATCTGATGTAGAGTTATGAATGATTTGATTTAGGGAAGAAACCACAGGAAAGCCTAATTGTAACTCCATCAGCTAGTATTGCTTTCATCAAGGTTCTTTCCTGATAATAAGGCAGTTGGTGGCAGAGTACTTGTGGTGGCCCAAGACCAGCTTTAATAATATTCTCTCCATCACTTACAGCAGAGTGACCACAGATAAATCAACATAGCTTCATATTTATTTTATTAGTAGAGATAGTAATTTGTGTCCTAAGTAGATCTAAATATGACATTTAAAGTTGAGTCATTATAGGAATGGAACAAGTTTATGAAATAGCTATGTAATACTGGCCGTCACCATATAAAGTAGTTACTTGTATTAATCTGCTTATAATTCCACCCACAATAGAGATGGTAATGATGTTTCTCTATACTGATTTGTTGCTTCTCATCAATACTTACAGCAAGACTTGCAGCCACAAGTGTGTTACTGTGCTTCTCACCTGAGATGGATTCTGAAACATAAGGATGGTCTAGAAATGATAAACATTTTCTTTGGGACTAAAAAATTCCTAAATTTAATGTACTTAAATCCCTGCAAAAGCTTGGTGTGGTGGCACATGCCTATAGTCCCAGCACTCATGAGGCTGAGGCAGGAGAATCATTGCCAGCTTGAGACTAGGCTGGACTACAAAGCAAGTTCAAGGTCAGCCTGAATTGCACAGTGAGATCCTGTCTCAAAAAAACAAACAAACAAAAATCACTGCAAGAATTGATTCTTAGTCTTGAATGTTCTTGAAAAAATCTCAGCAGACCTCAGTGATTAAAAAGCTTAGAAAATTCCATCCCATTAGCCAAATTGGCTTATTCACTCTCTACTCACATAGAACATATCCACATTATTATTGCTTCTGAGTCTTATATGTATTATTTTTCATTTATTTTGTATATAATGTCTCCCTTCTGTACGATTCCTTTAAGGTAGCCTATAACTGTTTGCACTCTCCTGAAAAGACCTCCTTGATTATGTCAGCTACATGGAGGAGACTGTCCTTTAAAAGTCATGATGGACATGTCATTTGCAGGATGATAGTGATATTTGTTATGTATAAATGACTTTTAAAATGTGTTATAAATTCTCTGTGGGAAGGAATGTATATTTTACTTCTATTATTAGAAAATAATACTGTAAATTTATGATGACAGGATTATTGGGTAAGAACTGCTTTGGTAGTGGTTGTTCTCTATTATGATAGAGACTACTTGGGACTAAAAAAGTGAATGGGACCAAAAAAAGAGAGTTAAAAAACTCAGGATGGAAAGAAAAGCATTGAAAATCATTTTAAAGTAGAGTGAATTTGAGATTAAGGAAACAAAATATTGACTAAAATCCTATTGATATATGACCATGAGTTTTTTAGAGGAAGAAGCAAAAATTTTAGTTCTTCTTAGGAAAAGAAAAGTTGAGGGCAAAATTAGACCCATTGGGAGATAGATATCTGATGTGTCTATTTTTGTTGCCTTGTTATGTATGTTCATTGTAATATAAGCTATCTATTTTTCAGGTAGAAAAAAAGAAAAACTAATTTAGAGTCTGTTGCTTACAAACCACATACTGCTCTTTATTTACAAATGAAACTTCTTCCTATACTAAAATGTTCTCTTACTGATGGCTGCATTTGGAGTGATTATATGAGGTTCCAGGAATGAAAGAAATGCATTACTCTATTTCATATTTAAATGGACAATCTCTTTCTTATTTCCTTACCTCTTTGAATCAAAGTCAAAATAATGGAGATCTTGAAAAGATGCTTAGCATGTTTCTCTTTCATTCTTCAAAAAATTTCAGACAGTACATAGATAATCTGCTTTTTCCTGATATTGAGGTGTTACATACAAAAAGAAGTTATTCTTTCTCTATTCTCTTAAATTTTTTACTCTGCTGTTTTAGATTGACTTGCAATTTTTTTCCTAGTGGAATTTTTCATTTTAAAGTTTCTTTTTTTCTTTTTTGTTTTAGCATTATATGGCTTCTTAATACTTGGTCAGCAGTAGGCATAATCATGACCTTTTATTTTCAGGCCATAGAGGAGACTTTAGAAGGCACGCATGTTCCCTTCCTGGACCACAAAACAGTGTTTACCCACACTGGAATTTGTAGACTTATCTTTTAAAGAACTGTTTCTATTATGGCTTATATTTAGATGTCTCTAAAAAGCCTCATGCAGTCATAGATGGGACTTTTTTAACTGTGACTTGATCTAGAGTGTGTGATGCTAGAATTGATTCATGGTGCAATGTAAGGCTCAAGGGCACTAGGATTAAGGAAGTAAGTGTTACTCACCCTAGCTTGGATAAAATGAAAGGGGCAGAAAGATGCTGTTAAGATCCTGTGCTTCTTTTGGTACCTTGTGATCACATGAACTGTTCTCAGTGAAGAGGTGTCTGCTACACCTCTCTGGATTAGGGTTAGGGTTAGGGTTAGGGTTAGGTTTAGGTTTAGGGTTAGGGTTAGGGTTAGGATTAGCCAGCTGATTATGAACTGAAACCTCTACAAACTGCCAATTAATTAATTGTTTCTCCTTGAAGTCTGTGTTTTGACTATTTTGTTTTAGCAACAAAAATGTAAGTAATACAATTACTTTTAAACACAAATGTGTCACATAAATGTGTTCTTAAGTTGAATCATGGGAATAGTTTTCTCTATCTTTTATTTAGAGTCTTTTTTTAAAATTTACTTCTAATGATTTCTTATTTTTTGTTTTATATTTTATTTTATGTTTAAGAGAATAAAACCATGAAAAATAAAACAGACTAAAACAAAAATTATACCCGTATAACTTATACAGGACTTCCAAACGTTATGAAACAAAATGTATTTACCATAATGCCTTTTGTTGTCTTCAAAATAGCTGCCATGGGCTGACTGATGCTGGTGTGGGTACAGCCACAATATCTAGAATCTTCTAAAAGCCTTTTCCCCTCACCCATCTGTGGAGTATTATCTTGCATCCTCACATCTGTGTTTATAATTTTAGTCCTGTGATCTAGAAAGCAGATTATCAAAGATCTGAATGTGATTTTAGATAAAATTTTTCATCCATGTACCCTAGGTATCTGATCAATCCAGCATGCCTTCTCAAAAATTTCTGCCAATTGATTGTAGGTAGAATGTGCCTTACCTTTTTTCTCTTAGTAATTTTGCATCTGCTGACTCCATCACTATGCTTCATCATTATAAATCCCCATTCATCTATGCTATGTTTAAAATTGAATCTGGTTCTGTAGTGATGTCTCTTTTCTTCTATTATAGTAGATCCTAGGTAAAAATCTGCTCTCACTTCTGTACTATTCATGGCTATTTTTATTTGACAGACACTATTCCTATTTCCAAGGCCTCTATTTAGTGTTTAATGTTGAACTAACAATTATTACTTTTGTGGTTTTTTTCTTTCCATGTTTGAGAAAAAATTAAAGATTTCTTTGCACTAAGTTCCTCTGAGAAAGAAATGTAATGTTGATAGGGATTTTAGTATGATAGAAGATTAAGAAGGTGGAGAAAAGAAGCAAGAAATTCATATTTCACAAATGATTTGTTGTACTTAGGGTATGTCATTGATTGTTAAAATATGTTAGTCAAAATATTTCTAATGTTTTAGTTTTATTTTTTGTAGTAAAATATAAATATTCTATGAAAATATGAGACTGGAAACATTAGAAACCAAGTTTATTTTGATTGACTTTTGCTTCCTCAGTCCAGCACAAGGAACAGAGTAGATAAGTAAATACTTCTTAATTGAATAAATAAAAGTGGAAATAAATAATTTTTACAGCAAATTTGATGAAGCAAGACCTTGCAAAAGATAGAAATTCAAATGCTTGGCCATTTCTACTGTTGTTTTATGCAGAAAAAGCACAAAAAATCATGGAAGCATGTTCAAGGAAATACAAGAGTTAGCAAACCATGTAGATTTGCAAAGGCTTTGATATTTGCACATACCCACAGTGAGATTCCTGATGCCTTGCTGCAGTTTACTAAAGAAATGAAGCCACCCAGTTAAAAGAACCCTATTATGAATTTGGAAGAATGTTGGTAATTAGTTATTCAAGGCAACTTCTGAGTATCTAGCTTCTTCTCACCACTCAAAATAGATTTGAAGGTGAAAGTATAGATATTATACTCAATTGTACTCATGATGATTACTGCTTCACTAACAGTTACAAAACTATCGGTCACCTTCATTCTTGATGGATGCCTTTGTTTCCTTGGGCTGAAAAATTTGTCTGCTCTATTTTTCCTTTTATCTAGTTTGCTTTCTCCAGTAGAACTTTCTGTGCTGATGGAAATGTTCTCTTTTTTATTTTAAAGAGAATAAGACAAAAGAGGATAGATATAAGCAGATCAGAACAGAACAATGTAAGCGACACAGCACTTCACAACAAAACAATTGGATATTAACAGTAGTTATCATAATGTCTCTTTCTTTGAAATAGTTGAGCTTAGCTTTACATACAATAATGTCAAACATAACAGGTAGAATAAAACAACTCAGGAGAATAAAAGTATTGTGAGGCATTCTGAATCAAATAACCGAAGATGAACAATGGCTGCTATATTATCTCATTTTCCATAAAATTTTTGTTTTTACTATCATACACATTAAAATCCAATAAGATACAATGTGATAGAACCAATGGTAATAGAAAAACACAAGAACATGGTAGGACTTCAGAGCAAGATGATATTAAATCAACAATGGCTGTTATATTGTCCTGTCTTCAAAGCAATCACATATATTAAGATCAAAAAAACAGAATAAAACCATTCCAACCAATGAATGAAAACATAAGATGTTAAAGCAGTATAATGGTGAACAATGATTTCCATAAAATCTTCTTTACTCTTACCATTTCTTACACTAGGGAGACTATACTGTATTTATACATATGAGTTTGATTTATTTCACTTATGAGTATAGATTCAAGTTGTATCCATTTATTTATAAATATCTCAGTGTGATCATTCTTTATAGCTGAGTAGTACTCCATTGTATAAAAGTACCACAATTTTTTTATCCATTCCTCAGTTGATGGGCACTTAGGTTGTTTCTAAGATCTGGCTATTACAAATTGTGCCACTATAAACATGGGTGCACATATATCACTGTGGTATGATGTTTTCAGATCTTCTGGGAATATGCCTAAGAGTGGAATAGCAGGGTAAAATGGGACCTCTAATCTCAGCTTTTTGAGGAATTTCCAGATTGACCTTCACAGTGCTTGCACCAGTCTACACTCCTACCAACAATGCAGAAGAGTTCCTTTTTCCTCACAGCCTCTCCAGCATTTGTTGTTGATAGTTTTGTTGATCCTGGTCATTTTATCTGGAGTGAGATGGTATCTCAGTGTGGTTTTAATTTGCATTTCTCTAATGACCAATGATGATGAACATTTTTTCATGTATTTATTTGCCATTTGTATTTCTTCATCTGAGAACTGTGTGTTCATCTCAGATGCCCATTTTTGGATTGGGTCTTTGAATTTAGGGGGTCTGATTTTTTTAAATTCTTTATAAGTTCTAGACAGAAGTCCTTTGTCTGAGGGACAGTCCACTATGATTTTTTTCCCAGTTTGTAGGTTTTCTTTTCACTCTGCTGGAGATTTCTTTGGACATGCAGAAGCTCTTTAATAAGACATGATCCCAGTTATTGATTCTGGGAATGTTCTTATATCTCCACTGTCCAAAACTTTGGCCATCAGCTACATGTGGCTTTTGATCCCTTGAAGTGTTGCTATTGAAAAAGTTGCTTTTTAATTTAGCTAGAATTTAGTAGCCACATTGTATAGTGACTCCTGCTCTGGTTCAGACACTGTGCTAGAGAACTTACATGCTTTAAGATTAAAATAATCAATATAATATGTGATGACATTTGTACTTGAACCTAAGGCTCAAGTTTATGTATCTGTATTTATATATCCTGTGTTCATATATTTGAGCTGCCTGCCCCCTAACCCTGGTCTTTGAATTTTGGGGATCTGATTACCAATAGCTCCTTGAGTTTAGCACTTTACCATTAGCTCCTTGAGTTTAGGAAGAACGGCTCATGTTTCTGTTTAACTTGACTCAGCAGAACATCTTGACTTTAATTGCAGGTCATTCTCTGTAGACTTAGCATTAGATTGGCTTGTTTTGTGCAGCACCCATGGTGAATAATAAGGAAGACAGCATGTTAGGGCTGATAATGTGCTCCTCAGATAGTCTCAGCACAACAGAAGGACGTGACAGTATCCCAGAGGTCTGTGTATAGGCTTTTTTTTAATGAGAAGTGTTGGAAAGTTGGAATCTAGACTTCAATACATCCGATAACCCATGAAGATTATGATTCTGGCTGTTGCTTCACCTTTCCATGGTTTGTGAAGTTGGGACACAAATACAGACCTCAGACAATGAAAACAGAAGCACACTGTGATGCCTTTCTTTTTTGTCTTATTTGTCTTATTTCTTAATGACATGACTCTGCTCTAGATGCTCTAATGCTTTATTAACATGAAAATAAAAACTGAGCTTGTTCCAGTGCTGGTGAGGAGGCATTCTGTCAAGACTGGATTTGCCTCAGTGGATAAGTGTTTTGCTTTTTAAATTGTGTCAGTAAGAATGGAGTAAGATCAGTTCCTTTGAGAACTTAGTCATTATGTTTTGCCAGACATTTGCCAAATATAATTGCATATATCTAATACCTTATATTAAAAAGATGAACTCATTCAGTGTAATGAGATTATATATATTTTTCTTTCATCCTATACATTTTTGTTTTTATTTTATTTATTTAATTATTTATTTAGTTTTTGTACTTGGGGATCAAACTCAGGACATCATACTTGCAGGCAGGTACTTATGCGGCTGAGCTAAATCTCTGTCCCTATAACTTTTAAATCTGGTCTGAGATTATGCATTTAAAAATTTATTTTAATTTTTTGTATATAAGAAAATCAAAGTATATACAAGGAGCAAAATAAATGATAAGTAATAAAATGTAGTGAGATAGGTATTTTTCAAAGGAGAATGAGATCAAGAAATGGAGGGAAAAGTGAAAAAGGAAAAAGTGCTGGAAAATGCAATTAAGATGTACTATGTGTGTGACCCAATTCTGTGCAAGGAATGTAATAATTTTGTATTACAAATACATACAATAAAAAAGGAAAGGGATCAAGAGATAGAGGGGGAGGTAAAGGAAATGGGTAAAACTTATTTTACATTTATATCCATTTTCTCTTGGGAGTACACCAAGAAGTCACCATCATTAAAATTAGATGTCCTCTCTGTGCAGTATTTTAAAAAGTTTTGAATGGTGTAAGTGGGTAATTTGCAACACCTGATTTAAAAATTCTCCAGGATAAAATATTTATTTTTATGTGCTCAAACACAACTTTGAGATCACTTTTTGAGTGTGCAAAATGGTGATGAGATGAGAAAACTTTACCCCATCTGCCAACATTCCCTTTATCTACCTGCATATATATTCCTATATAGATTTCTATTCAACTATAGATCTTTAACTTTTTTTAGTGTTTAAAAGTCTGTTTGTTTTCTTTGTGCACAAAACAAAGCATTTTTTCCTCCTGAGTGGTGCAGATTATTTTCAAGTTCTTTTCAGGGAACTTTAACTCTTACTTAACTCCAGGAATTTGGCCTCTGTATCAGTATAGAACATTTCTTCAGGATTATTTGAAGTATATGAAATAATACATCCCTCTACTATTCTAAATTCTACTCTTGGTTCAAATGAGACCGACTAGAAAGCCACATATTTAATCAAGAAATTGCTTTGACCTTTTATGTTTAAATTTCATTTATATTTTTCTTTGATTATATGCAGATGCTCAAGCCAAGATGTGTTGGAGAAAATGTTGTTAGGATATTTTTTATAGGGTTGACGTTATCAATGCTGCCTCTCATTGAGTCTGTCCTTCCTTCTTTTTCTTAATTTAAAGAGAAAAAAAAACAGAAAAAGGGTACAAATATTACAGAATTTCAAAAAAAAGATAAGCAGAAATCACTAGTTGATAAATTACATATTGTTCTTTTAGAAATAGTTGTTCAAGTTACAAAATTAAAGCATACAAAGTGGACACTCAAGCAGTGAGTGTTCTACACACTTAAATATACATGCAGTTATATCTTTTATAGCACTTCCTATTTCCTCTTTTTACAATAGAAATTATACATTTTTAAAATTTTATTTAAAGAGAAGAAAAAAAGTGAAACAGAAAAAGGGTAGCAACAATACAGAATTCTAAAAGAAAGAAAAAAAAAAGGAAAAAGAGAAAAAACCCCACTAAAAATCACTAGTAGATAAGTTACATATTGTCATCTTGGATGTAGTTGTTCAAGTTACAAAGTTAAAGGACACATAGTAGACATTCAAACAGTGAGACTGCAAACAGTTCTGCTCAAAGATCCAACAAAGATTCAGCAATATGGTCATCTATTTTACGCACTCAAACATACATGCAGTTATATCACTTAGAGCACTTTCTTTTCCTCTCTTTTTTACAATAGCAATTACACATTTTGGTTTTATTACACTTGTAGTTCTTATTTACTTTTTACACTAGAGACACAATATGATATTTATAAATATGATTCTTATTTATTTCACTAATGAGGATAGTCTCAAGTTGTCTCCATTTACCTATGAAGGCCTCAAGATCATCCTTTTTATAGCTGAGTAATATTCCATTGTATAAAAATGCCACATCTTTTCCATACACTCTGCAGTCAATGGGCATCTTGGTTGTCTCAAAGGTTTAGCTATCACAAATTGTGCAGCTATGAACATGGGTGCACATATATCACTGTGATATGAAGTTTTCAGTTCTTCTGGGAAAATACCCAGGAGTGGAATAGCTGGATTGAATGGAGCTTCCAATCCTAGTCTTCTGAGAATTCTCCATATGGATTTCCATAGTGGTTGCACCAGTCTACATTCTCATCAACAGTGGAGCAGTGTTCCCTTTTCCATGAAGCCTTGCTAACATTTGTTATCAGTTGATTTCTTGATGGCTGCTATTCTTTCTGGAGTGAGGTGAAATCTCAATGTTGTTTTAATTTCTATTTCTTGAATGACCAGGGATGGTGAACATTTCTTCATGTATTTATTTGCCATTTGTATATCTTCCTCTGAGAACTTTGTGTTCATCTCAGATGCCCATTTTTGGAGAGGGTCTTTGAGTTTGGGGGGCTTGATGTTTTTCAATTCTTTATATGTTCTGGATATAAGTCCTTTGTCTGAGGGACTGCTGGCTAAAATTCTTTCCCACTCTGTTGGTTTTCTTTTCACTCTGTTGGTGATTTCTTTTGAAGTGCAGAAAATTTTCAACAATATGATATCCCAATCATTGATTCTTTGAAGTGTTTCCCATGCAGTTTGCATTTTGTTCATGAATTCTCTGCTTACTCTTATGTCTCCAAGACTTCTACCTACCTTGTCTTCCAGTAGAATTAGTGTTTCTGTTTTAATATTTAGGTCTTTGATCCATTTAGACTTTAGTTTTGTGCATGGTGATAGGCTTGGATCTAGTTTCAGTCTTCGGCATGTAGAGAGCCAATTTTTCCAACACCATTTATTAAAGAGGCTATTTTTCTTCCAGTGGACATATTTAACCCCTTTGTCAAATATCAGGTGGTTGAGTGTCTTTGTAATTGTGCTTGCATCTTCTAATCTGTTCCATTGACCCTCAGGTCTATTTCTTTGCCAGTACCAGGCTGATTTTATCACTGTGGCTTTACAGTACTGTTTCAAGTCAGGAATTGAGATGTGTCCTGCCTTGCTTTTGTTGCCCAGAATTGCCTTTGCTATTCTAGCTTTTTTCTGTTTTGAAATGAATTTTAGGAGTGTTTTCTCTAGATCTGAGAGGTATGTCAATGGTATTTTGATTGGGATTGCATTAAATCTATGTTATATAGTTTTGGGAGTATGGCCATTTTCACAATGTTGCTTCTTCCTAACCAAGAGCAAGGAATATCCTTCCATTTTCTAATATCCTCTTCAATCTCCTTTTCAGCATAGTGTAATTTTCAGCATATAGGTCTTCTACATTTTTAGTTAGGGTTACTCCTAAGTATTTCATTTTTTTAGATGTTATTGTAAAGGGCAATATTTCCATAATTTCTCTCACCTCTAGTACTCTTTTAATAGAGTTTTTTTGGTTTTCTATATAGAGTATCATGTCATCTGAAAATAGTGATAATTTAACTTCCTCTTTTCCTTTCTCTATTCATTTTATTTCTCTCTTATGTCTGATTGTCCTGGCTATTGTTTCTGGAACTATATTGAAAAGGAGTGGTAATAGTGGACATCCTTGTCTTGTTCCTGATTTTAAAGTGAAAGCTTTCAGTTTTTGTCCATGTAGTATAATGTTGTCTGTTGGTTTGTCATAGATGGCCTTTATAAGGTTTAGGTAGACACCGTGTATTCCAAGTTTCTCAAGGGTTTTTATCATGAACGTGTTTTGGACTTTATCAAGAGCATTTTCTGCATCTATTGAGATGACCATGTGGTTTTTGTTTTTGGCTTTTTTGATGTGGTGTATTACACTTATTGATTTATGTATGTTAAACCATCCCTGCATTCCTGGAATGAACCCCACTTTGTCATGATGTATAATCTTCTTGATGATTTGCTGCATTCTATTTGCCAGTACTTTATTGAGAGTCTTTGCATCAATGTTTATTACTGAGATTGGGCTATAGTTCTCTTTTTTGGTTGGATCTTTTCTGGTTTTGGTATCACAGTAATACTTGCCTCCAGGAATGATTTAGGGAGGATTGCTTTCTTCTCAATTTCATTGAAGAGTTGTAGGGCATATTGACATCAAATATTCTCTAATTTTCTTGTAGAATTCAGCTGTGAATCCACCAGGACCTGGGCTTTTCTTTGTTGGTTAAGTTTTTAATTATATTTTCAATTTCAATAGCTGATATTGGGTTGTTCAAAGTTGTTATATCTTCTTGGCTGAGCTTTGGTAGTTCATATATTTCTAGAAATCTGTCCATTTCCTCTGTGTTTTCCACTCTATGTGAGTAGAGATTTTCAAAGCAGGTATTCGTGATCGTTTGAATTTCCATGGGATCTGTAGTAATTTCCCCCTTTTCAGTTCTTATTGCATGAATTTGGGTTTTTTCTTTCTTTCTTTCCCTTGATAAGGTTAGCTAGGGGTTTGTCAATTTTGTTCATTCTCTCAAAGAACCAGCTTTTTGATTCATTAATTCTTTGTATTTTTTTTAGTTTCAAATGAATTGATTTCTACTCTAATCTTTACAATTTCCTCTCTATGATTCAGTTCTATAATTTCTTTGCTGACTTTTTGTCTAGTTGATCTGTCTCTTCATGACAATGGACTGTTAAGATCTCCCATTATAATTATGTTCTTGTGTATTTGGTTTTTCATGTCCATTAGTATCTGTGTTATATAGTTGGGTGCTCCTATATTTGGTGCATATATATTTATAATTGTTCTTCCTCTTGAATTTTTCCACTAACCAGTATGTAGTGATGTTCTCTATCTCTTTTAATCATTTTAGGTTTGAAGTTCACATTGTCTGCAAATAGAATAGCTACCCCTTCTTTTTTCTGTGTTCCTGTTGCATGAAATACTGTTTTCTATCCTTTGACTTTTAATCTATGAGTTTCCTTTTGGTCAGATGTGTTTCTTGTATATAGCATATTATGGGGTCCTGTTTCTTGATCCATTCTGTCAATCTATTTCTTTTTATAGGTGAATTGAGGCCATTTATATTTATGGATTTCACTGATATGCACTGGCTCAACTTTGCCATGTTATGTTCCTGTTGTTTCTGCTTTTCCCCTTATTTAATTGCTTATCCTATCTGGTGGCTTCTTTCTGTTGTTGTTTTGGGGATAGTGGTCATTTTTATCTCTGTCTAGTATGTCTTTCAGTACTCTTTCTAGGGCTGGTTTGGTGGACATGAATTTCTTCAGTTGTTCTTTGTCATGGAAGTATCTTGTTTCTTCATTAAATTTGAATGAATGTTTTGCTGGGTACATCAGTCTGGGTTGAAATTTGTTTTCTTTCAGTGCTTGAAATACCTCACTCCAAGCTCTTCTTGACTTGAGGGTTTGTGCTGAAAAGCCTGCTTTGATTCTAATGGCCTTTCCTTGACAGGTGAGTTGTGTCTTTTCTTTGATAGCTTTTAGTATTCTGTTTTTATGCTGTATGTCTGAGTTCTTAATTATTATGTGTCTGCGTGTGGATTTATATTGATTGTAACTGGTGTTCTGTATGCCTCAGTTATCTGCATATCAGATTCTTTCCCCATGTTTTGGTAATTTTGTGCTATTATTTCTGTAAATACTTTATGTATGTCATTTGCCTGGACTCCTGTATCTTTGCTAATGCCCATTATTCTTATATTGTTGCTCTTGTCATCATCATGAAGCTTCTGGATTATCATTTCATGCTGCCTTGTTATTTATAAAAGTTCTATCCTTTCCTGATCATTAATTGTGATCCTGTCCTCAAGGTCTGAAATCCCATCCTCAGCTTCCTTTAGGCAGTTTTGCATGTTTTCAATAGAATTTTTTGTTTCTTAGATGTCTCTTTGCATTTATTTTATGAATTTTGCTTCTTTTCTATATTGTTTTCAAGGTTTTAATCAGCTTCCCATGCTGCTATACTTTTTTCTCTATTTCTTCTTTATCTGCATTCAAGATCTCCTTTACTAAGATTGTTATTTTTGTCTTTACATGGGAGAGTACTTCTAATTTGATTTCTTCTATAGGCTGATGGAGTTTTTTTTTTTTTTTTTTTAAATTTCACTCGCTATCTTTTCAGCGATTCCTGATGTTTTACTTTTGGGGTCCTCTATTTCAATGTCTCCTCTACTTGCTTCTGGTGAACTAGATGTTTGAGACTGCATTTTGCTTTTTTGTTTTGCCATTTTCACTCTGCCTGATGTTTTCTATTTGTAGGAGGGGATCACACACTCTCTTTTCAGACTCACCAAGATCTTACAGTTAGTTGGAGGGGGCTTTACTAGTGGCCCTATTTATCTACTGTACACCTCTATTTTAGGGGCATA
>PVLA01010347.1:0-64359 GCA_004027455.1 Hydrochoerus hydrochaeris
GGTCAACCTGTAACAACACCCAGATGAACTGAATCAGCGTGGTGCTGGTGGAGAGCCCACCTGAAGATTGTTTCCAATAGCATGAAAAAAGAGACCTGGATGGGAAGATGGTGCTGCTGTTGATTCTCCTGGAGAAGCTTGTCATGCTGGTTTTCCTGATAGGAGCTCAGCTGTTATCCTGGGAGGAGCTTGGGTCCTCGTCGTCAATAAGGATGGCTGCTATTATCCTTGGGGGAGCTCTGGTCCTTCTCTTGAGTGTTGCTTCCTGGCTCCCGTGCAGATCCCTCAGCCTCATGGCACAGATCCTTCACCCCACGGGAGCAGACTTTCTCATTTCCACTGCCTTTGCCAGTGCAGATCCTTGACACAGTCTTGCCAGACTTGCATGAGACATTGTCTTGGCCACAGGTCTTCAACTGGACTTTTGCAGGACGTTGTCATGGGATGCAGACAATCAGCTGGATTAGGTCTCTAGTGCACAGACAAATCTCTTGCACTCTTCTGCGTGCATGAATTTTCAAGACCAACCAAATTGTGTAATCAGAGGAGGTAGTACCTGAGGTTATTTCTTTGAAGACCCAGAAAGTTTGGATATTTTTAAGACTTTAGACTCTATGTTATCATTTTCCACTCAGCATGGATAATCTTTGTTGTCTTGAGGCATGTTGACTCCATGAATGTGACAGATTCATAGGCTCAGGACTGCCCTACCTCATGTTCTCTGGAAGTTCCAAACTACAGCTCACATATTCATGTTCCCACATGACCCTCTTCACATCAGAAGACTGAGTTGAAATCGCTGTGTTCAACAGCTGAGAGATTACAAAAGGGAGTTCAAAAGGGGCTCAGTCCTTCAGCTTTCTTCTTTCTTCTTTCTCCTGTCACCTAGGAAGCTCATGGAGAGCTTCCCCCATCCAAGAGTTTGAAACAACTCCCAGGAAAAGTGACCTGCACATGCTTTGAATGGCTGAACAAAAAAAAAAAAAAAAAGGAAGGTTTCCTGTAGACTTAAGTACTGGCCCCCAGCTCCTGTCTGTCTGAGGTAAATAATTCCTATTTTTCTAAGTCACTGGATTTCTGAGACTTTGGATTACTTAAGTTTGAGTTCATTCCTAATTCATGAGTTTCCAACTGAGTACAAAAGACAGACAATGATTTAAACACTGTGTTCCAGTTCTTTCAAGGATGGTCGCTAGCAAGCACCATTCTAGTTGAACTGAAGCAAAGTTAATTCATTGTTTGAGATGGATGATTAGTACTTGGAGCTATATCTCTTCCAGAACTGGTTTAGAAAAATAGTACTAAATCTTTGTTATATAAAATATGATTTGCAGACCAATAGCATAGGCATCATCTAACTTATTAGATATCTAGAATCTCAGGGTCTCTGCTTCTCCCCTGACTTGGAACTTGCATTTTAACCATGATATCAATGACACAAATATGCAGTTTTAAAATGCTGAATAAATTGTGTTGAGTGAAGTTAAAGGCCAATTTTTTAAAAATGTTTTGTGTATCTATTTCCTGGTTCAACATGTAAATCGTATGCAATAAGGCCATCCAAATATTTGATAAATTAAACATGCTACTGGCTCAGTATCAACCATTAAATCAGGTTTGATTACTAGAAATCTAATCATTATTTCCAAAGCTGAACTTCATGCTAAGGGGAAATGAGTAATGGGATGAAAGTGATATGAAGAGAAAAAGTGGTTGAAAAGTTACAAAGCATGGAACAAAATAAATGACAGGGTCTAGATGTGTACTGAAATGAAAAGTTTTAAAGAAAGTGAGTCTACCTAACAGAAATAGTTAAATCTAGAAAAGTAAGGCAGAACTAATATGCAGATGGACTTACTGATATTCATGTTGCTCCCTGGAGCCATCTTCCCTGAACCATCCCAGCTCAGTTGTTCTCCTCTTTGAGAATGTTGTGGATCACTGGAATCTGGGGAAAGGCAAAATGCTGTCAGGAAAACCCACACAAAAATACGCATCAGTCAGTATGGGGACATGCACTCACTCTCTGAAGCCTACCTATCGAAGTTATAATAGACTTCAGACGGAAAGCCTTTCTTAGGGCTCAAATTTCCTTTATTATTTGCCAGCTATAATGATGTTCTATCAAAGCTAAAAGATTTGATTTGGAGAATTGAGTGAAGACAGTTTCTCACGCACTCCAAAAAGTAAAATTTTTCCCAATTTAACTTTTGCCTGAATGAATTGGTAAACACATTCAAGGCCTAACACTCACGCCTCACAATGATAAAACTAGTTAAGACGAAATCATACTTACATAGGACAGGCTTTTAACCCAATAACATAAGAGTCACATTAGAAGCACAGAGACAGGGGGAGAGCATCATGCAATGATGGTGACAAGGGTTGAAGGGGTGCTATCTGGAGGCCATGGACCGCCTGGGGCAACACGATCTGGAGAAAGCAAGAAAGGATCCAGCTCTAGAGATTTAGGAGGGGGCAGAGCTCTGCCAACACCTTAGTTCATGACTTGTTCTTTGTAGCATTTAAAGTCATGAATTCCTGTCATTTAAAACCGTCTAAACTTGTAGCAATTCATTAGAGAAGCCCTACAAAATTAAAATATTGAGAAAATCAAGTCCCAAAATATAATAATTTATTTCAAAAGATCTACCTTGTATATTAAGAAAAAATGTTTATGTGGTAAATATTCAGTTATCTTTACTGTGTGTACTTATTAATCTTCATTTTAGCACTTAACATCCCAAAATAAATAACCAATAGATTCAATGCTTAATTTATCAGTCATGATCATGACTACCCCACTAAAAGCCCTTGAAAATGTTCTTCTCTCAAGAACTCCATTTAGGGGCTGCGGATTTAGCTCAGCGGCATAAGTGCCTGCCTTGCAAGCACGCAGTCATGAGTTCGATCCCTGGTACCAATTAAAAAAAAAAAAAAAAACTTCATTTAGGTCAAAATCACTCCTATACATGCACATGCAAGTGTAGATTTACCTTCACTGTAATGCCCTCATTCTTAAGAAGACTTAGTCTAAATTTTATTTAAAAGTCAATCTGAGTTTCTTTTCTTTCATCAATAAAGTAGATATTAAAAATTAAACTTCAACATTTTCTCTGAATTCCAAATTTCTGCCATGCCATAAGTCAAAACTGACAGTTGGTTTGCTAGGGAATTATTTAAGACAAATTAACATTTAGCCTAAAGAAAGAAAAATGGGAAAGGTAAATGAAAAGCAAAACATTGAAAGAGGTATTGTTGGTTGTGGGCTCAGAGGATAACTTGTAAAAATGGAATTGGACTCAACATAAGTCCATTTCCTGTTGCTACAGCAAAATACTAGATACCTGAAAATTTATAATAAATGAGGTTCATTTACCTCACGGTTCTGAAGGTCCAAATTCATTTGAAAGATAAAGTAGATGTAAATTATATGAGAACAAAAATAACCTCCATCTACTTTATCTTTCAAACGAATTATTTTTTTTCATGAAAATTATTTAAAAGTTTCAATTTGAAAAAACAGTATTTTCTTCACAATGAGAAAATATGGAACAATACATTCAACTTCTTTAGGTTAATGACTGTATTATATAATTCCATAGGAATTTAGTTTTTTACTCCCAAGTTCCTAATGTGAGTGTTCTGCAGTAATATTCTACATTTCTATAGTAGAGTTTTATGATGCTTCCTCACACTAAGAGCAAAAGAAAAATATATCGATAATGGGCCTTTCACAATATTTATCTATTTTTTCATATAATAAAGTATTTTAAATTTTGTTTTCACTTTTGGGTGAAAAGTTCTGCTTTTGTTAGATAATAGATCATCCTTAGATCTATTTTGAAGCTTTGATTTAAGAAATTATAATTTTCCTGTAACTAAAACTTTGGTACTAAAATATACCTTTCAATTGTATATGAAAAAAGGAGTATTGATTTAAAATCTTAATATCTGTGTATATTAAAGATTTTTTATTAACTTAGTGTGACACTAAACAAGTAAACTAGCTTCTGTGGATTTTTGGTGTTTTACTCACAGAAGAGGATCTTATATGTCTTATAAGGCTAATAAAAATTTAATGGAAACATGTATGTAAAATTTCTTTGCAAATTATTAATTACTACACTGAAAAAAACTTGTTAGCTTGTTTAGCTTGTTATTATACATCATGTATTTGCTTTTCATCTATGCATTCCTTTTGCAGAACTCTTGCTTAGCATTTATCACTGGGTCTATTCTATGTTTGGCTTATCGTTCTGATATAGTACACTGAAATGATTCAGAAAAGAAAAATCATCAAAGGAGAATCAATTCCCCATTCAACAAATTCACTCACTCAACATGCTTGAGCACCAACTATATACCAGAACTATGGTAAGTACTTTGACCAATAATAGTCAAAGATACAGACAAAACTTTCTGTTTCACTCAAATTACATTTACTGGCTGAAACACAAAATAATATAAATGAATATAATATTATACATTATATGATGACAAGCACTAAGGAGTACAGTAAAACAAGAGTGTGTGATAATAGTTTTATTTTACACAGAGTTACCAAGAAAGGCCTTGCTGCCAGATTCATATTTGAGTAAACATCTGAACTGATCAAAGAGAAAAAATTATCCATGGAGCCATCTGGGAAAACAGAGTAACTTGAAGAAAAATTGTGAGTACCAAAGCTCCAAAGCAAGAAAATATTTCATATCAGGGGAAGAGAGAAGCCTGGTGAGATGGCAAAGTTAGAAGAAGAGGAAAGAAATATGAGATCAGTTTGGAAAGCCAAATGGAAGAATAATTGACAGGTCTGTGACCACTGTAAGCGTTTTGACAACTATGTGAGATGGGTAGTTTTCATATCATGTGATTCAGGGAGTAGCATGACCCGATTGTTGTTTTAATGTGATCTCTGTTGGGATAGAGTGATGGAGATTAAGGTGAATCAAGGATGTCACTGAGGAGGCTGTTTGGACCAAGATGGAAATGTGAATGGAAGTAATAAAATTCATTGGAATCAGTATGTATTTTCACAGTAGAGCTAGTATGCTTTACTGATACATTAGTAATGGAGAGCAAAAATAAAGGAAAGAGCTAAGGACGGTTCAAAAAGTTAAAAAGGACGACCTGAGAAACTAGAAGGGTGTTACCATTTTTCTGAGGTGGGAAACAGAGGAGTACTGTTTCATAGGTAGATCAGGCCCTCACTTTGGACGTTAAACATGATTAGATGTGCATACTCACCACTTTCTCCTGAGTTCTCACCAACACAACATTCTCATGATTTTAGTGTGAAGCCTTGAGTTAATTAGTGGGAAAATTCCCAAAGCACCATTAAATATTTTGCCATAGGATTTAGCTTCAAGCTTTCACTATCTAAGAGCAAAGTAAAAGAAAACAGTAGTTGTGACTTATGCACTTGCGAAGCGTTCAATGGACATTCTTAGGATAAAGAACTGCTGGTCTCGACAATAGCAAAGAGAGGATCAGAACCACCTACCTAATCCTTTAAAGCCCAATACTGCTAAATCACTAATTCGGGATAACTTCAGAAATTTACAGAATTCTCTTATTTCCAACTATGCAATTAAAATAACAGCAGGAGCCAAGGAGAGAGCTCAGTTGGAGAGCATGCTCTCACCATAAGCACACCCTGGTTCAATCCCCAACACCCAAATAATAACAATAATAATAATACCACACTGTGGCCCACTTTCCTCCAAGACTATTGCAAGGATCAAATGAGATAATGTGCATTAATACTGCATATGTACAGTAGTCCTGACTCTATAACACCAAAACCATAGTAAGACACTTTTTGCTGCACATACATGTTCAGCTGTAGATGCTATCACTGAAAATGTGTAAGGTGTTTTGAAAAATCAGTCATGAGCTCCAAATAATTGACTTTTATCTATTAAAGTTATAGAAAATGAGTAACATTTTGCTGCTCAAGAGAAAACACTAAGATGAAAAATATTTAGTAGCAGAACAATCTTACATTCAGGAATTGTGAATCTTCTACACCTTTTTGTGTGTGACAAACTACTCCCCGCAGGTAGTATTATAGAAAAACAGAACCAAGTGTAAGAATGAATTAGTTGGCCCTATGTGATGCCACATGCCTGTAAACCCAGCACTTAGGAGGCTGAAACAAGAGCACTGCTGAGTTTGAGGCCAGCCTGGGACTACGTAAGAGTTCAAGGCCAGTCTGAAATACATAGTGAGACTCTGTCTTAAAGAGAGAGGGAGAAAGAGAGAGAGAGAAGAAAAAGAATGATTTAGTTTAAGCTTTAGTCAAGAACCTATCCACTAATCTTTCATCTGTTTTAGTAATTGCCATATAAAAAAGATGTCAGTATTAGAAATACATACTTGTGGAGCGTGTGTGTGTGTGTGTGTGTGTACTTGCAGTGTGTAATTAGTGCTTAACCCCACCTTATACGGATACATAGTCTACTTCTACTTCTATAGCCTCCAAGACATTTCGAGAATGTCCCCAAGAATATTTCACTGAAATACAAACAAGTCTTTGCAGCTGATCAGGGGCATCTGCCCATTTTCCCTGCCTTTCGGATCTGGGCACTTTCTGCTGGGTCATGGTCTGTCTTTTAGGCTCTGCTCTCACTTGTTCTGGGAATGCCACTAGTGCTGCTGATATTTCTACCACTCTGTCCAGACTCACCTTTCTTTGAGACTGTAACCATGGCTGCTGTGTAACCTCCACAGGTAGTGGTCCTGCTACTCCTATCAGGAGACTTTGAAACCAGTAAGGTACTGTCCTGGTTACTTTTCTCTCATTGCTGGAACAAAATATGCAACACCCAACATTAAGGAAGGAAAGTTTTGTTTAACTCACAGTTCATGGAGATTTCAGTCCATAATCAGCTGGCTCCAAGGCAGGATGGCATGGCACAGGGGCAACACTTCAAGGCGGCAGAAGACAGCGAAGAACAAGAGCAAAAGAGGGTGGGGGGAGAGCAAGACTCTTCCTCCCTTATGCTCTAAGCAGCATAGGCCCCTTGGGTGCCTGCAGCACTCACACCATCTCCCTGCCCTCCTCTTGCACAGGATGAGGATATTTACAAAGTAAAGACCCTGGTTCCCTGCTGAGTGGTTTAAACTTCTAAAGTGTTTACACAGTGTATCAACCATAACAGATGCTAATATTTCCAGTATAGCCAAAGTGCTGCTTTCAAGGTGGCAAAGCAAGACCATTCTCCAGAAGCTTACCACGCAAAGCTACACTGTATTGTACTTAACATTTCAGAAGATGCCTTTTTAAAGGACAACAGAATGGTGTGATCCATAGAATAATGTGATTTATTTTACTGTATATTAAATCATATGCATATGTCATAAAAATAAATCAAGAAAGTATATAAATTAATCAGGTTCAAATGGATTTTGAAATCTTTTTAAGTGAAAGGAATCACAAAGCAATATAATATCATATTATTTTCCATATTATTCCTAATACCATCAAGTATGGGAATAAAGTTTATGGTTGTCATAAGTTTTTAATCAATTCAGACCACATTTCAAAGTGCCACTGTGAGCTGCCTAAACCAGCTGTTTTGCAGCTGTAGTAAATTTGACATGCTCTGAAATCACAAAGGATTGCTCCAGATCTTTTGGAAGTACAGAGCAAAGCCTAAGGAATAAGAGTCATGCTGAGCAAATCAGGAAAGATATATTTTGGGGAATATGTATGTATAATATTAAAGAATGTCAAATAGAAGTAGCTGTAGCTTTTAGAAAATTTAATCTTACATATATACACATATATTGCACACATTCTAACAGTAAGATTTTAAAATAATGTATCATGAGCATTTTCAAATATGAAGAAAGACAAATTTATAGCGAGTTCCTGTATACCAACCACCTATCATTTGAATTTTTACATATCTATCCAACTATTCATTCCTTTATCAAACCATCAGTTTAACTTACCATTTAGTTTAGTTTCTTAGTCTACAGAATGTGGTAACAAAATTTAAGAGAGTTAAATGTTACCTGTCAAAATATAACCATTCCTAAACTAAAGATCATGGATTCTTCTTTTTTTTTTCTTTTTCTTTTTATGGATTCTTAACATGGGAAGAACATTCAGATCTCTTTATTGTAAACAACTTGTTTTTCAGATCTAGAAATTAAACACAATCTCTTAAAAAATCTAGCAAGGGTACCAGCTAATTAGTAACTAGCCCAAGATGAGAATCTGTACTCCGTGCTTTACATAAACACACACTAATAGGGAAAGAATGTTGTAACAAGTTGGTAAGGAGAGGAGGGTCCTTGAAGCGTGCTCCTAGTTAGAAAACCCAAGTGACTTGACGTTAATAGGTGCATGTGCAGCTGGATTAGCAGTGAGATTTCAGAAGGCACCAGAATTAAGCATGTTAAGAGCTGAACATCTGTGAGACTTCCCAAAGTATAATCAAATGAAAAACATCTGCTAATGAAGCCCAAATTATCGCATAAGTCTTTAATGTGTGCCCAGTTTCCAAACTTAGGGAATGTCATGCGGTTGAAGAATTCAGGCTAACAGGGTCCTGGAAGCAGGGAATTTGGGTGGCAGACAAAGCGCATCTGCTGCTTAAATCCTGTTTGACACATCTGTGGTCTGCCATGCTAAGCTGGCGGAGCTGTGGAAGGTTTAGGTCCTGAAGACCGCGCAAGCTCGTGAAGAACAGTTCACTTCCGGAGGGTACTTCAGACCAGCCTTCCCGTCACTCCCATCCACACTGTTCTAGGCACAAGTTTAGGGAGGAGCTATTAACCCTGCGGAGGCGGAACATGTCACAGTGTAAGGCACTGATCTCTTTCAGCCACTTTTATCTTTCTATGTTTTGGCACCAGTTTTTTAAAGAAAATTTAAAATCAATGAATAAACAAATGTTTCTATTCAAATCCGGAAAAAACCAAAATACAAGTTTTTGTTTTGTTTTGTTTTTTTCTTCTTCCTCTTCTAGTCTTTCAAACCTACCTTCTGCAGACTCTCAGCTGAGTGACTAATACAGTTTGCCTGGCACAATGGTTTTAGTAACGTGTAGTGCTTAAGTACTTACTGGGAAACATTTAAAATTCAGCCTTTCCGTCCTATCCTCACATCACCAGCTTTCTCTGTTGGTGACCAGTTCCTCAAATATTTGTGTAAGTGACTAATATTTTGAAAGCTATTGATTCGAAAAATTTCACAGTGCATGTCAAAAGATGTGTTTTTTAATTCTGGAATTATTTTAGACAGCTAAGTTATTTAGAAATACAGGTAGTGAGACAGGGCTAGGCCTTCTGAGTCAGTGCAAAAGACAGCTGTGTTCTGGGACACCTCGTTTTGGTCAAAGGTCAGTCCTCAGGATAGAGAAGATGAATATACCCACATACTTCCCCAGGAATGAACAGCAGTGATGGATACTTTAAATAGGCATCTGTCACCTTGGGTGAGGGACTGAAATCTCCCTTTCAGGAAGGGTTCTTATTCTGGTCCATGTACACTTGCTGCCTGATTCGCCTCCCCATTTGATTCTTATTTAATCAATATTACTTAAGCAATTATATTCCTAGTCTTATTGATTGAGCATAGTTTTGATGCCCTCATACCTATCTTGTGATTTCCCACTGGATCACTGCTACCTAAGCAACTATATTTGTAATCTTACTAGTTGGCTATAGCTTGTCCCACCTTAGAACCTCACCTTGTGGTGTTGCTCTATAAAACTTCCTTGAAAAAGAGTGGGTAACTCACTTGGGACCTCTGCTGTCTCTCTTAAACAAAAGCTTTCTTTCCCCTAATAAATATTTTCTGCTCTTAACCTCCATTGTTCTTACAATTTATTCTTGGATTTTGAAGACCACGAAATCCAAGCATCAGACATCTAGTAAGCTAGCAGTTTGGAAATTAATAATATTTACCTTTTATTATTTAGATTATTTGAGGTCCTATATCAGAATTACTATCAATTTACTGAGTAACCCATGTTAGTCTCTTGCCTCTAGAATTTCTTTCCTGTGTGTGATAGATACCTGACCGATGTAGCATGTTTGGGGCAGTGACTGGAGTGAGATTCCTGAAGCAAAAACATTTTGTAAAGGATCTGGCACCACAGATTTGTAATTTTGTTTTTAATATGTCTGTAACAACCAACCTTAACTGACTTAATTTTGAGGCCATTGTAAACAATTTAAGAAGCAGGCCAGAGTCACATAGGTACCTGCTCTGCAGTGAGGGGAGCCGCATGGACTCCCTGTGTGGGTCTACCAAGGCCTTCTTGGCAGAGACGGCCGTAAAAAACATCCAGGAGTTTCCTAACTGAAAATCATAACAAGTACACTTACCTTATTATACTAACACGTAATACATGTTATGAAAAAATAATTGCCATCACCATGATTGATAAAGTCTCATACAGTTTTCTCTTTCATATTAAAAAATCATAATCCAATATCTGGATTATACAACATTAATATATTTGTGTGCCTTCTGATAGATGTTATAAAAAACCTCTGTTGAGACCCCAATGAGTATAGCTAGTGAATCTATGAGAAAAGCAAATTAATGCTTTCAACATAAAATTTTGATCTCTGAAATCAAGTAGCCATTCTTTCTCAAGAATCTCTGCTATGTGATCAGGTGGCCTAGTAACATGAAAATCCTCCTGTCCTGATATGTGAGTGTTAATACATCCTATTTAATCTTAATTGATTTAAGCTATTCTTACATTTTCCCCTGAAGTTTTGTGAACTTTATAATACAATGTTATCAATGTTAACAATTTAGTGAATATTTGCCATGTAACAGAAACAAAGACATTTTCTATGAATTTTTTCTTTTCTTAACAAAAACCTAATAAGAAGTAATTATTTTTGTCATATTACTAAGGAGGAAATTTAGAAATAAAGAACCTACATGACTTAGTGTAATTTTCACAAGACACTCATAGAATTAGTACTTGACACTGAGTCTACACATGGCTGCAAAGGCAGAATTTTATGCATGATCTCTGAATACAGGGGATTCGGTCCTCCAATGCAGCAGTCTTCCAATGGAGAGAGAAGTACCTCTCACAGTGCATAAATAATTTCTCAGATATATACAGGCATAACAAGTTTCAAAGGAATAATTTTGGAATTTAGTTTCCCAATTATTCTTTCCTTCAAATGGCATGATCGAGAAGTCCTGCTTAGTTGAGATTTTTCTACCACATATTCCTTTTACCACAACTTCCCACTACATGAAAGCTGAATGGCATTCATTATTTTGAGCCTTGCAAATTTTGATGATACATTCATGGTCAGTAAATCTTCTGCGTCAGATTTAACGTTAAGGGAAAAGCTGTATTCATCGCACACTCTTGACTTTTGTGTCCCAAGGTTCTGTATAGGAACAAAACGTCACATTCTTCTGTGTTTGGAGATCGATGTGGACTTGGGTCTGGAAACTTGTTCCCAGCATCTCCAAAACCACCACCCTAACAATATCAGCATCAAAATGAAGAATGTCACACATGGGTGTCATTTAAATTACAGAAAAATGCTCCAGAAGACAACAAGAAAACCCCCGTAGTGGAGCTCCTTCTCTGAGAATAACAGACTAAGGTGAGATTCCTGGCTATGAAAAAGAATAATTTGCATCTTAGAATTCTAATTCTTCACCCTTTTGAAACAAAAATCCTTAAGAGTTTTCATGCACTTTCAAGGAAAGAAAGAAGCAGTTGGCTTCTATTTGTGTGTGTGTGTGTGTGTGTGTGTGTGTGTGTGTGGTATTGATAGTTTTTGTAAAGTAACCTTTTCCAAAAACACATTTATTAGTCATATTTTACTGACAGACTTTCTGTGAGATATGCAACATTCTCTTTCAAGTGTTTATTATTCTATATCCCTAGAATATTATTAATAATAATTTATTCTTGTTTCTTTAAAATAATTCTATTAAAAATTATTTGTATCCAGGCATGTGGTACATATCTGTAATTCCCACACTCCGGAAGCTGAGGCGAGATGACTGCAAGTTTGAGTCCAACCTGGACAACTTGGTGACAGTGGAAAACCCTGTCTCAAATAATAAAAAAGAGCTGAGATGTAGTTTAGTGGGAAAGCCTGAGATTCAGTCCCCAGTACTCCACACACACAAAATTTTGTTTTAATTATTTGTGAGAAGGGTAGAAAATCTTTGCCAACTACTCTTCAGTGGATTAATATCTAAAGCACATTTTAAAAAATAAAAAACTTAACAACAACAAAAAACCCTCTGTGGATAAATGAGAAAATGAGCTGAATAAACATTCTTCAAACGGAGTACAAATGGCTAATAATCATGTGGAAAAAATGTGTAACATTTTTTGCAGCTAAGGAAATGCAAAGCAAAGCTCCTGGAGGTTCCAGCTCAACCCAGTCAGAGCCACTATCATCAAGAACACAAAAAACAATAAATGCTACTAAAGATGGGGAGTTGGGGGAGTCTATACTGCTGGGGGAAATGTCAATTAGTACAGCCACTATAGAAATAACTGGAAATTTCCACTATGGAAATTTTTGCGAAGAACTGAAACTAGAAGTATTTGATCCAACTGTACTAATCCACAATATATTTCCAAAAGATTTAAGGGCAACGTACCCAAGTTTATTATAACACATCATAATAGCTAACCTGTGGAAATAGCCTAGATGCTCATCAATAGATGAGTGATTAAAGAAAGTATGCTACATATATACAGACAGAAAAATGAGGTCATGTCATCTCAGGAAAATGATGGAACTGGAGACTATTATGTTAAGCAAAATAAGCTAGAACAGAAAGTCAAATATCACATCTTTTCTCTTACATAGGGAATCTAGAAAAAAAAGAGATAACATGAAAATAGAAGGAAGACTATTAGAGATGAGGAAAGAGGTCAGGGAAGGGAAGGAGGAGATTAATGGGAAGTAAACACAAAGTATGTTTATGTGCATTTACTTACGCACTAATAACTTTTTTAAATGAAACTTGATAATTACATCTACCTTATAATTACCAAATTGTCATAATTCAGAAACTGTTATGGGAGGAGTCTTAATATTAACTCACAAATATTAAGGAAATTCTGCTAGCCACCTACCACTCTAGTAACTATTCATGCATGCGTCATTTAATTAATAGAATGAAGATAGAACTATCGCCTAGTGAAGAGAAGATTGGTGTAGTGATTAAGCTTGGGCCCTAGAACCTCACTGAACATGACTTGAATCTCTGCTTGCTATTGCTTAAACTTAGAAAAAATACAAAATCATTTTTTCTTACAGTAAAAGTATAGTACAGTATTAATTATCTTTGCAACACTTTTGCTAAATTTAAATAAAGTCATGCATGTAAGAATCTAGTATAAATTCTAATACTCAGTAGTGCCGAATAAATGATGGCTAATATTATAACTACAAAACTGTTAGTATCATTGAAAAGCAAGCATTAAACTCTCCTACTTTCAGTCCAGTCCATTAAAAGTGATGAAAAGGTTAAAATGTGTATGGACATAAGTCACCCTCTGTCTAAATGCACCACTGATCATAGTTTTAACAGATTTCGATCAGTTTGGGATTCCATAAATTTAGAGCATGTTGTCCACTCAGAAAAAGAGAAAATGTAATAAAGAAAATGTGTGAGTCAAAGGCCACAAGAAAGAACACAGGAAATGAATACTTTTGGCTTCAAAAAGGTAAAGTGAAGAACTTGTCAACCTCATTGACTCTTTAATTTCCTTATCTTCAAAGTTGAACTAATAACTGCTATGCTGAGGTTGAGGAATCAAAAACAACTGTGATGATTTTCTGCTACCTACTGGGTGTGCTAATTTGGCTGAACTAATTTATCCCTCTAATTCTCAATTTCTTAATCCATAAAATATAAATAATTCCAGAAAGTATCTTACGGACTTGAGAATTCTCTGTGCATGATACACATTTGGTATGCATGTACTGTCATGAACACCTATATTCATCTCCTAAAACTGACAAAACAAAGTATCTGCTTCAAAACTGGGTAGTTTAAAACAACCGAGATTTATTGTCCATAGTTATGGAGACTAAAATGTTTGAAATCAAAGTGTGAACAGAGCCACGTTCCCTGTGAAACCTTAGCAGAACTTCTTCCTGGGTTAGGGGTCGGGTTGCTAGCCATTTGGTATATCCAGCTTGTCTTGCAACTGCAGAACTTCAATCTCTGCCTCCCTTAGTACGTGGAGTTTTCTGCATATGCCTCTGTCTTTATACGACAATCTTCTTATAAAGACACCAGTCATCTTGGACTATGAGCTCATCTTAATCAAGCACAGCTGCAATGACTCTAGTACTCTAGTTCCACTTACGGTCACTTTCTGAGATACTGGAGATGCTTAGCATTATTATAGGTCTCTTTTTGGGGAACATATTTCAAACCATAACAGCACAAATTTTTAATGTGAACACAAAATGTAAGCATGTATCAACCTAAGCAATATAATTTAAATGACACTTTTAAAACTACGATTAATGTTTCTGAAAAATTGCATGCACTCTTTAGTTGTCTTCTATTTTAGAAATATATTTTAAAAATCCAGAGTTAAAAGACTTGCTTAATGAAACAAGATTCTACTGTACTAGAAAAAAAGCAGATATGACCCTAATATTTCAAACTGTTAAATTCATATTTCATTATTATAACTAGTGTATATATAACAAATAAGTGATTATTTTATAAATATACACCAATTTGTTTTTAAAGTTTTTTCTCATTGATGATGTAAATAAAATGTTCTTTGAGGAAGTTTCAGATAAGTATTAGCTCTGACTTTCTCTCCTCTATAAAAATTGAGAAAATTGATAGGAAAAGTCTTACCTATGCTTCCATGATGGGTAGATGAAAAGATTGGAATCCAAGCCTTTTTTAAAATAATATTTTATTTTTAATTACACATAATAATTGTACATATTTATGAGATATAGTGTGACCTTTACATGCATGTGTGTTTAATAATCAGAACAGAATAATTGGCATATCTATCACTTCAGATATTTATAATTTTGTTGTGTTTGGAACATCCAAACTCAAGTAGCTATTTTGGGTCACTTATCTATCATCAACCATAGTTAACCTCCTGTGCTATAGAATTTAAGAACTTATTCCTTCTATTCAGCTGCCCCTCTCCCAGCCCTCCTATAAGTATCCCCTGTACCCCAACACATCCTAGGTTCTTCCACTATTCTATTTCTTCTACAAGGTCAAATTTGTATGTTTCAATGAGAAAATATGGTCTATGACTTGACATTTTACTTAATATAATACCCTTCAGTTCCATCCATATTGCTGCAAATGACAAATTTTTTCCCTTTATGGCTGAATAATGACACCACATTTCCTGTATTTATTCGTTCACTGGTGCACATCTAGTTGATACTGTATCTTTGCTGTTGTGAATATGGCTGGAAGTGCAGATTGACACAGTGATTAAATAAATTCCCTTTAGATGTATAAACCCACTGGTGGGACCCTACATCATATGGCAGTTTTATTTCATGTTTGTTGGGGAACCTCCAAACCTCTCTCCATAAAGCCTGTAACAATTTATATTCCCAACAGTGTATGAGTTTCTGTCTCTCCACAGCCTCTCCGGCACTATTTTTTGTCTTTTTGATACTTGCCATTCTAACATGTGAAATGATACCATTGAGGATTTGTTTACATGCCCATGATAAGTCCTGATATTGAGTACTTTTTCATATTCTTATTTAGCCATCTGTAACTTCTTTTGAGAAATATATATGCAGGTTATTTATCCTAAATTTAAACCTTTCAATTCACTAACTTTTAAATGAAAATCTTGTCGGATGTTTTTGGTTCTTCATCTGTTCCTGTTTTCTTGTAGCTGTTGTTGTCTCATTATTTGTGACATCAGTAGCAATGAATGAAGAAGGTGTGACAACAGAGGATATACTTCAGTATGGTTGTCCATTGACCAGAACTCCACAGGAAAAGACAGACCATGCATTTGTAGATGAATAGCAGTTTCTTCCTGAAAATAAATACTTCCTACCATTGTTTTCTTGTTTCTTGCCAATTAATATCCAATTACATTTTAAAAACTGGAATGATTCTGTAATAACAAATTGTTCCATTGAAATAACAGAACATAAGAGAAGCACAAAACATTTCATTTGTGAAACAACCAATTATTTATGCTTTTGGATCTCCTTGACTCTAACAGTAAGCTCAATATGATATGAGCTAACTGATATGATATGTCAAGAGCAGGTAGAGGAAACAGTCAACCTGATTTTGCTTTTCTACTGCTTCCCAGGAGAGCAGGCAAGCAAATTTATACCACAGTATTACAGTAGTGAGCTAACTTGCAAGACTTTTCCTATACCAAAACCAAAAATTTATATTCACCTTGGGAAAATGTAAATATCTATCTTCAGCAGCTATTTCCAGCTGACCTTCCCCTAACCAAGTCCCAGTCATTGCATCAAAGACATGTGTTCTAAGCTAAGCTCCGGTAGAAGTTCAAACTTTCAAAGTCACATCTTCAGAGAAATTACAGACCAAGAGAAAAGCATTTGCATTGTCATTGAAATTGTGAAGCTTGCATCTTTTTAAAATTTTTCTGCTTAATAGTTATTCTTTATTGATAACCTTTCAAGGCATTTTCTTTGTAACACAAAAAAGATGGCTTATATTCTATTTATTCTGTTCTCATATATTATTTCTTCATAGTCTAAATCTTAAAGTATTACAGTGATGTATTTCCTTTTACACCCACTCATCTAAATCTTCAATTCCAGAAAGGAAACAGCTGCAAAATTTATATACTACAAGCTTTCTACATCCCAAAGAATCAATTAGATTTCTTTGAGGCCCAGGTTATTTGAAGATGGTTATGTGATTCAGATAATTATGTTTAGCTAACATGTCAGAGATTAAAAATTATGAACAAAGAAACCTTAGTTTAGAGCAGTCTTCAGTTTTGTGAATCTAATTGATTATTCAGTCTTCAGATGGTTTTCAAAAGAGTTTCATTTACTCACAGTAAATTCATTCATTAAATGTTGGCAGTACATTTACTGAATTCCAGGAGCTATGGAGCATATAAAGGAAGCAGAATTCATTGCCCAGTTTTAGGGAATTTAAAATCTCTATAATGGATTATCTTTTTTCAATAGTCATGAAGTATAAATACAAAACCAAACAAAAACAAATCTCAAGTGTATCTTTGATTAGATAACAAAATACAGGACAAAAAATTAAGTATGAAAGGAGGGCATATGGTTCTCAATTCTTATCTAAAACTCCAATAGTTGAGGCGCATTTTTTTGTGTTCTAAAAGGTAACAGTAAAACATCTTCTATATTGCTTATTAGTTATCTTAAACAAAAATACTTTATCATTACTTTGGGAAATTTTTTTCCAAGTGATTAATGGATCAAAACATTTTAATCTTTAATCTAAGACAGAAAAGGATTTTCTTTGTCTCTATTTGATATGTGTGGAAGGAAAGAACTCGGGCAGGGGTTGGTGACTCCTGTAGAATCTGTAGTCTTTAGCTTTGAGTCCTTCAGATTTTTGTTTTTCTTTATAAGAATGCAAGTTTGAAATACAGTCACCTGAGGCACAGCCTGCCTGCTTCCTGTTGGAATGGTTAAGAATTGCTTTGATAGGAGCCAGTGAAGCAAATTTGTCTCTTGCTGTTCTAAGTAGTAAGATCCCTTTTTTCTTGCCAAGGTGCCAAATGAGATTTAAACAGTCATTTGGTTTTGTCATCATCAATGTTCTGTTTAATATCATCTCACTGATATCTGAAGTCCATCTCTTCTATTATACTTGCTTCTTGTACAATAACAATGACACAGATTTATCTGTAGACCCCAAACCTCTTTCTTCTGTAAACACACACACTCAAACACACACACACACACACACACACGGGGGGGGGTCTAGAATTTGAGTTCTTAATTCCTTATATATTGTTCCTAAAACCTATTTTTAAAGGAAAGAAGTTGATAAATTTACTTCCAGTAAGTTATTGCTAAGTGAAAAAAATCAAAATCTCTGACTTGCCAAATCACTAAAACTGGAATATACATCTTCAAAGTAGGGACTTGTTTGCTTCACCTCAGTATCTAGGGCAGTACCCTGACATGTAATATATTTTCAGTCAGTAATTACTAAATAAATGCATTAAAGATAAAATCTTAGCCAAAAGAAAGGAGCACCTGTACAGCAGCAAAGAAGTAAGTGTAATTTGTATCTTTTTGGTGCCCCCAAATGCCTCTCCCAAGGCTGCTTTCAGTTCTTGCATCTCGCATGGGGCCACCATGCAATATCTTCCTTCCCCATCAGCCGCCTGCCCCAGGTTCTCCACCTTGACATTGAAATGTAGAGATTTTTCCTCCACCCTGAATCTGTAACAGACATTGGAAACCCCTCTGGCAGTCATAGAAATGCAGCAAGTTAGGTGAGCTTTAGCAAGATTGAAATGCTGATGTTCGGAGCTGCCTGGCTCCACCAAGCCCTCCCTGTAGCAGTAGAGAGGTTGCCTCTGGGGGTGCCACAAGACTGCTAAGGATAAGCCCTATATTGTCCACCTCAGGAGCACCTACATGGAGTCTTCCTGTAAGTATTTAGCTGTCAGCACCTCAAAGGGATTTCACTGAGGATTCAAGTACTTCTGTATGCCTCGGCCTCTTGGTTGAATTGGAGGAGCAAAGTGTTGATTTCCCAGATTTCAGGAGGAATTTCGCCCTTGTTGTGGTCACAGCACCAGCAGACATTCAACAAAGCTGTCCTTTATTAACATTCCAACTTCTAGGACTAAATCCCCCTAATGCATCACAGCAGGACCTCCAGAGAACAAAGGTACCAACAGTAAGTTTCAGTATCTTCTGGCTCAGATTACAGCCATTTTTCCTAAGCCAAGTTTTCATCTTCATAATGAATTTTAAACTGAAATGAATATATATATATATATATATATATATATATATATATATATATTCCAAAGACTAAACTCTTCTGCCCAAACTCACTTGTCCTCAGTAGCTGGCACCCCGCCCTTGCTTTGCACCCTCTGAGAACAGACAGCAGGCGCCCTTCACCCCAACCACTTCACACACACAAAGGCAAGCCTTGAAGTCAGGCGTGTCTGCAGCTGCTTTTGTCAAGGAAAACACAGGATGTTTGTAAACATGGGACATGGAAAGAAGATTTAGGTGATGACAGCAAGCCTGTGCTCCACCGGTTTCCTGTTTGTCTCTTACATTATGTTTCCCCTGGCAACTAACGGGGGGAACTCACGGAGAATACAACACTCCTGTTCCTCATAAGTCCAGAGTCTCGCCAAAATAATAATGATAATAACAATAATAGTAAAACTTCCAAGATCAGATAAGATAGGGCATGTTCAAGGTGGTATGGCTGTATACTAAAATTTCCAGCTGCTTTCTTCATCATGGGAAGATTTATGTCTCTGTTCTTTTCTTCTCCCATTTACATTTCTCCCTTCTTAGAAAAGAAAAATTAGAAAAGAGGATTGAGATAGAGACACTAGGGAGAGAGGGTAAGACAGAGAATTTTGTCTCATTATTTTGGTCTGCTGCAGATGATAATGCATGAAGATTTATATGCAAAAACTTTTGAAAAAGGATCACGCAATACCTGTAGAACTATAATGGATAAACTTTGCTTCCATAAAAAAAGGCACATTTGTGCACATCAGTGTATCCTAGATAACTGCTGGTTAGCACACACACAGAAAGAAGTGACCCCACCTGTTTCCTGCACAAGTTTTTGCTGTTTAGAAAGCGCTACACTGGCCACGTGAGCTGTACTCCTTTTGAGGTAGCGTGTAGTGAATGTGGCACAGCATTGGCGATGGAAGGTAGTTTGGATGCAAGATGGTGAGATCGTGACAGAATCTGTTTGATTAAAAAGCTGGCATGGTCACTGCAATATGAGGTCTCTGCACACTGAGGCATTTAGTGTCTGGGAGAGGAGATAGCATGAGAGCTTTTGAGGGGAATAAATCAAGATAAGGACATTATCACTGAGAAAACTGAAGCCTGAGTACCTCACTGTTTTGTTCACTGTTCTTTTCAATGAATAACAATCAGAAAAAGAAAGAAAAAGAAGAAAATTTAGTCTGAGTGTGGTGGCTAATAGGACTTTCCAGGATTTTACACATATATCAGTGTAAAATGAATAAGGTAATTAGAAAAACAATCAATGGAACCTTTTTTATATTTGTATTCATGTCACACAAAACAATGAATGAAACTCCTTGGAGTAATGATTTTCAGGTCACTATGTAATTAAATACAATACCATGTATTTTCCATCTAATGCAAGCTATTAACAAATGGCAGTTAAAAAGATTATCATATTCTTATAAATAACATGTGTTAACTTTCTCAGAGGTCCTTCAGCAGCATGTCCTTATGTATTCAGCCCTTTGGTGATTCTGCCACTGAGTTCTTCTCCTCTTGGTGAACAAAGCCAATGAGGACAATTGACAAATGAACAGATAATGACTTAACACCCAGAGCAAGCAAAGAAAGCACCTGAGTTACATGCAAAGCCATGCTCTAGCTGAACAAACTAAGCATGGGGGTTTGATTCAGTAGCCTACACATTTTCATACAGAAAAGGAGAGGTAGGAACAGGAACATTTCTGAGTGTATTCAGTTTAAGGTCATAGTTTGAAAAAGAAAATAGAGGTCATTAATCCTCCTGGGCATGTTCAGTGCAATATTATAATAAGCCAAGTTTATTCTAGATGAGCTAAAAAAATGATTTACAGTGGCCCATGACCTGGGCTAGTTCTTTGTAAGTTTCTCGGAAGAGTTTTAGCTAAACAACAGCAACAGCAACAACAAAATATTTGAAGATGCATTAATATAGGAATTTGCCTCCCAGCTTAATCGCTAATAATTCCTGATCAACATTTTAACTATCTCTGTACCCACCTACACAGATACATGCTCAAATTTCTCGCCTTATTCTGTCAATAATCTCTCTAGTTGGCCATTTGCTCCTCAGCTTCAGATGTAGGTTATATCATTGAGGGCACTATAAATTTGAGGAGTTAGCCTTACCTTAGAATCCGCTAAACTTCTAAAATATTGATGTCCCTTCATACAAATATTTTCTTAATATTACTAGTATTCCCATCCAGACGTCATGTTGGTAATATGAATGGTTAAAAATTAACTAATTAATTAATTCACTCACTCATGTATCACAAACAAAACAATGCCTATCAAGATATATCTTAATTTCTACTCATTTTTATACTCCAAATTTTAAGTACATCTGTAGTTTCTTTAGTTTGTTAAAGTTAGCAGCGATTTACTGTATCATGATTCAGCCTTTTCTGCTAGTCTACTCTGTCGGTGGAGCCCTAGTTGTTTTCACAAGATTATGAAAATTCTTTTGTGAAATTTGTACCGGTGGAATATTTTGACTTCAGTACATATAAACTGCTGTCTCTTTCCACCCCAAATTCCTCCAGTGCCACAAGCAGGTTGAAATCTAACCACAAAGATGTCAACGTGAGGATAGTTTCAGTTTGTGTTGGGGGTTGTTTATGTGACATGCCGCCACATTAGCACACAGGACAGCAAATGCAGGCCATGGCTTCCAGCAAGGTTTCTAATGCTCCTCCACTCAGAGGGATGGAATTGGAGGTTTGTTTTTTGTTTTTCCTTTTGTGATCAGTTACCCTCATTCAAAGGGCTTTTAAGATTAGCCATTGCTCAAGAAATCTTGAAATGCACTAAAGACGTAAGGTCTTATATAAAAGATAACTGATAGAAATTTTTTTCATATGCTTGACAGAAATCCTGTATAACATTATTGTAACATTATCAATCATTATTTGTGGAGCTAAGAGATAATTTTGTAGACTAACAAAACAAACTCTCATTCAGCTACAGCAATAACTAAATTGACTTCTTATCCTCTTTATAGAAAGCAATGCAAATATATTACAATAGTAAAAGTGGATGCAAAAAAATAGGGAAGGATAATAAATTACTAAAACTATTATGCTTTTTCTGACTTCTGATGCTTATCATAGTATTTGTAGCCTTGCAAAAATTTGAAGTTTATTGTGATTCTTTACTCAATCTCAAGTATTTACATCAGCTGATTTTATATTTGGTATTTTACATTATTTTACTTTAAAAGTCATGTTATATAAAATCTGAATTGAAACCTACTTGATAGGAGACAAAAATAATTCCATTTATTTGCCTAAGCAGACTAAATACTTTTTCTAACAACTATGTGATGTTTATTTCAAATTAAATTCAGCTACCAAAAATAAAAATGTGTTTAAACTTCTCCCATTTTTGTTAATTTGAGTTTGCCAAGATGAAGAACCTTTATATAACTTCTCTTTATATGGCAGTTCTGCTAAATTTCTTCAGAGCCTGGCAACCAAAATCCAAGCAAATAATTCACAAACTTGTAGGGATGCAGTTTTTCTGTCTATTAAAGGATGGCAATGAATGTGATTCCCTGCTTTCCCTTCCCTCGCTTAGGTTATACATCTTAAGTAAAGAAAAAAGAGATGGCCACCCATCGCAATACACTAAACAAATACTATAAACTTTAACTTGAGACTAGCTTCCAACTTGTCCATGATTTGGCTTTTTCAGCACTTACTTGGGGCATTTTACATCCTTTCAAGGGTTACTACAAGGTTCATAACCCAATACCAATATAAGGACCTGAAAGAAAAATAAGGTAGCATTATGTGTGAAATGTTCTGAAACAATTAAATTATTTTAGAAGGATTGTAAGTCTTTAGTATAGTGAATAATCCCTTAAAAACCGATAGAAATATCCCAGAGTTTGACTTTCAGCTTGACCTAACACTCAAAATGACCAAACCTGGAATTCAGACATTGTCATGCTTCAGAGATGTGGTGTAACTACAGTTACCATTTCTTACTTTTGTCTAGAAAAATGTCTTATTATTCTGCTCTCCTTACACAAATTGGAACTTATTAGGCTATGCAACTTTTTACATAAGTTCTGTAGGTGTGACAGGACTGGCAGTCACTGGAGGGAAGGGAGTATTAAAAAATCTTTATGCACTGTTGGTCACAGCCTTCCATTGTTAGTAATTTCTATTTCTTTCTCACGCACCTAGTGTCATTGTTAAAATAACAAAACATAGCAGGTAACATTTTAAACATTTACTCACGTTACTTATAAATGCTAACACTGACAGGTTTCAAAGAAGTAAAAGTTTTTAACAAATCTCAATTCTTAGCAGCTACTGTAAATTTAAATCTTGTTCTAAGTTAAACAATGTTTTCTTTAACTCGAAGTCATTTGTGGACACATTGCGGACTCCAACCACTGATACTTCTGTGTTTTAGGAAAATCTAGATGAGAATTTTAGTACAACCAAGGTTTATATACTATCCTCAGTGTATGAATCTTCTCAGGAAGCAGCCCTGCTCTCCAACTTTGCTCAAACCTTCTTAAGAGACCCTTTGTGGTATGTTGTTTATTTTTCCAAATTTGTCCACTGTTCCAGGAGGTTTCTGTCCTTTAAAATGGCTAACTGGTATAAAACCTCATACTCTCCACTCAGTACTGAAACGCTTTCTTTTACAAGCTCTTCAGGCCTCTTCTGTTTTATTCTCGTTCCTTCTGGAACCTTCTGGCACTAACTTACTTTTTAAAGCGATCATAGACTTTATTCATAGCCTATATTTTAAAATCAACATGAACAGTATACACAAGTTTTGAAGAGACATTTATAGAAGTTCCCTCTCTTAACTAAAGAACACACCGTCTAAATCAGAACTCAAATACAAAGCCTCTCTTAGTAACTAGGAAAACCATATGGCTGGCAATTGGTTAAATACAACTGGCAATGCAACCTCATTTCAAGCTAAAGAAAATGTATATTTTTATGGATGTTCAGTTATGAAAATAGCATTTCCTTTGCCTTCCTTTTATTGATTTAACAGCTCTTGGTAAGAGAAATGTGACTACCTATAAAGATATAATTTCCCTGTATGTAAATGCCTCTTTTGTTATGTCCCTTATCTCCCGATTGCAATCATATGTCACCTTTTGGAGCATTTGTGACATTGCAAATTTTATTTCATGGAAATAAAGTTAAGATAGAGTAAATGGAATCATTTACTCTATCTCTGCTCCAGTAGTTTGAAAAGTCTTCATTAAACACCCAGGTATATTTCTAATTAAAGCAAATGCTGAACTCTTCAATGCCCATTGGAAAATACCTCTGATGTTTGACAAATCAAAATGAGAGCCTCTACTTCAGCTTCCTTAGAAGTACGTGAGTCAGCTAAACTCATATGGCTTTTCTACAGAATCTCAAAAGTAATACTTCTATATCTGGCTTGGCAAAGAGCTCTTATTTATATGAAAAATAATGAACTATAACTAAAACTTTATTTTAGGAAATTATCCCTAAAGCTATTTTACAATATTTTTTATACAAAACCCAATTTTAAAGAATAAGTCATCTTTTGTTGCAAGAAATCTTAGCGTGGCTATGGAGAATGGACTCTCCTGGAACTCATGAAGAAACAATATCTCACTTGTTATCTTTTTACTGATTCCCATGACCATGGCCTCCAACATAATTCTGGGTACCCTCCACTTAACAGCCAACCCAGTTGCTTTTGAATCACCACTTTGCTTAAGAATGTCAGACATGTGCTTCTCATCATGATGTGAATAAAAATTTCAAGTTCAGAACATGTAAAAAGGAAGAGGAATGAGTTGTGTCTGGCTGGGGTGGTCCTCACAGGCAAGCACACCTTCTACGGCTTTACTCCCATGTTTACAGAAAGGAAACTCAAATTCAGTCCCAGGCCAACAGCTTCCCCAGGTCCCTCTGACGCGGTTCCCTCCAAGTAAGCCAATCTTTATTCTACCACACAGCTATCATCTGAAAATGCTAATTTGGTTGAAACATCTTTACATTTCTTGTAGGGAGAAGTTCAGAAATCCTCATCCTGATGCACAAATCCTGATTCAGGTAGGCTCTTTCCTCTCTCTTGAGTAATACTCTCTGGAGTCTGTCTCCTATTGCGTGGCCCTTTTCCTACTATTGTGAGAACCTGCCCTTCTGAACACAGCCAGCTACTTGATCCCTGCTGCCTAACTCGACTGCCCTTATTGTCTGAAATGTTCTTCATTACAGAGATCAGTTCATACAACAAACTTCTCCAAAAACATTTCTCGAATTTCTCTATCTACAAAAAATTTTCACTTTTCCAAATGGCAGCATGTATTAATGCTACACATTTAGAAAACTTACTATTTTAAAAAGTAAAACTTACTTTTTATATAAAATTTATTTTATGATGCCTGAGTTGTTAAATGTGTTTCTGCCTTCCCCAGGTATTATACTCTAAACGCATAATGTTTTGTATCTTAAACACATTCACTAGATTTCTGTCCAGTACTTCTACTCCCATAAAGGCCCAGAAAAGAGTTTTGCTTATAGTTTTTAAGACATTGGCTAGCTGAAGTGTCATTTTATTACTGCTTCAGGTATGAGTTCTCTATGTATGATTTGTGCATGTGTGTATGTGGCTGTGTATATATGGGTGGTACCAGAGACTGAGCGCGGAGCTTCATGCATGCTAGGTGAGTTGGTTGCCATTAGCTCTCATGACCACTGGAAAATTCCTAAAACCTTTGAAATATTATCTGAAAAACCTCAAAGTGAGTGCTCAGAGAAATGCCCTAGGTGTTTGTCCTAGCAATGTTTATATATATACAGTTTGAGGATTTTTGCACTCTTAGAGATTCTCTGCAGAGGATAAAAGCCAGAAAATATGCAATTATCTTCTGAATGTCTGTCAACAATGCAGCCAATGTAGTAATACATCAGCAATTTCTATGTATTATAGTAATTAATGCCTACAAGAAAGAGAGATTATTTCTTCCATGTTTTGTGATCATAGGATTGGCCAATATCAAGCTTCAGTTTCCAGTAGAACCATGAATTGTAGGATTATATGATTCGCTTCATCTCTGTCTCCTTCCCTTCCATCCTTTCTTTTTGCAGTTTAGCAACAAAATTATCACATTTATAAATGTCTTAAGGTTTCTATGGCAGCATTGTGAGGCTAAATTTTATAGAATTTAAGGGCTATTTCTGATTAGTTTGGAGGAAAAATGAAAAAATATTCTGGATGAAATTATCCTCAATATCTTGCTTTTTTTGGTGTTGTTCTCTTTTTTTTTTTTTTTTGTCTTTTTGAGACAGGGTCTCACAATGCAGTTCAGACTGGCCTTGAGCTCACTTTGTAGGCCAGGCTGGTCTCCAACTTTCTGCCTCAGTCTCCCAAAACTGGGATTGCAGGAGTGCAACACCACACCAGACTCTTCCAATATCCCACTCTTTAATTTCAGTCTCTGGAGATAACCAAGAAGGTCTCTTGGAAATTCAGATACAATAAATTTGTGTTAAGAATTTCAAGATTGTTGGCTTGTTATAATAGGAACATTATTTAATTCTTTATAAATAACCAAAAATCAATGAAATAAATAACAATACTCAGAAAACAAAATCTCTGGTGCAACCCATTAAAATTATTTATTTCCTCCAAATAATTGTTCCAGAGTCTTTTTATGAGCTCTTGCTTCTCTCTTTGAAATTTTCTTTTATTATGTATTATATTTTGTTTTTCCTTTTAGAAATATAACAGCCATAACTGAAAGCACAAACCTAATATTTGAAGTATTTCTCTCTCTCCTTCTCTACTCTTTCTCTGTACTTCTCTCTCCCTCTCTCTCTCTCACACACACACACATGAAGCTATAATTAAATTTTATACATAGTATTATTTTAAGAGAAATGAAAAGAGAACCAAGAAAGGTATTTTATTAGAAAATTTATTTAATTCAGATTCAAAATGTAGCCTGAGGCTTCTTTTTTTTTTCATTCTGTCTGTGCATTCATTTATTATATAAATGAATTTATTATATAGACTAAATTGACTTAGACTATGATATAAAATATTATGATTGCTGTAATTACTTTGTACCCTGTTTCTTTACCTATAGAGTGTATCAAGCCAGAACCAATCGTCAAGGTCATTTCACAGACCAATATTCTATTCTATTTTATCTTGAGAGTTGGTCAGATTTTTTGCAACCTAGAACTCCTAGACAAAATGAAGATCTGGTTAAACCAGCACATGTACCTGTGAGTATAAACAATCTTTTCATTTTTATTGCTTCTCTGAGTTCCTGAATCCTGGTGGGGACTGAGCCTTCTGTGCTCCTGGCCTTGGATTAAATTAAGATCTCTGCTATCACAGCTAATGAATTCCAGCACAAAAAACAATTCACACCTGGAGATTTAGCTCAGCAGTAACCTTAACCCTAACCCAAGAAACCATTCACAGTTCCTAATGAACCTTTGGCAAGTCATGGCACCTTACCCAAGGGGATTGGTTGATATTAAATATTTTCAACAGTGGCCTTCTTTTCCTCTCATGGATGAAAAATTGGGGCATCATTGTCTCAGATCAAAGACAACCCTGACCTCCAGAATTCAATCTGTTTTGTTATGGTATATGTATGAAAACCTTGAAATATTTCAGTCCATAAACAATTGAAGGCTGGTTCCAAAAACCTTGCTCAGTTAATGATCAGCTAAGAAATATAGATGGTAAAATTAATACTGCAATAGTTTACTTTTCAAAATAGTTCGTGAAAAAGCAGTTATTGTAAAGTGGACACAAGACATTAACTTACAGACTAAAGAGATTTTACTTTGTATTTTCAACGTGGCAAAATAGGTCACTTCAATATATCCTCATTCAGCAATAATAAAATATCCACAGCAGAATCCACTTCCCTGAGCATAAGATTAATTTTCAACACATCAAACTTTAACACTGCAAATTTGCCATAGACATATTTGAGATCTTTCTTCTCATATTTTATACTGTCTTTTTATCCATAGTCTGAATGTTCTGCCAAGCATTTATTCAGTATCATTAAAATGATAAATGGTCTTCAAGATATTTTCCACAGTCATCTGTAAACTCTGCTAAAACAGCCTTTTCCAGAGTACAGAGCTATGAAAGACATTGGAATGCCAGTCAAATTTCAAGATTTAATTTAAAAAAAAAGAGTTATGTATGTTCAAAACTATAAATTCTGTTTGCCAAAGACAATTTATTTTTATCTTTTCCTTTGGAGTTCCTGTTTTGTTTCTCAAAGATGTGGTATTAAAACTGTGCATATATAATGAACTCAAGTCAGCATGGAGATACAATGAAATTATTGCCTTACATTTAATAACTAACCACCATGCATCAATTTACAATGAAAAACTACAGAAGCTATATAGCTGTGTTTTCTTTTCACTGTGTTTCATTGTGTTTCCTCTCCTGAAGTTTGATTTTTATCGATAGGGTACTGACATCATTTCCTTTCTAAGTGTCCATTGTTTAACTCCAGTGCAGAGAGACAGGAAAAGGGCAATATATTTATTTATGTAAAGTCTCTTGTCAGGAAAATGTTTTCGAGGGTTCTTTATTTCCTCCCTGTAAAACAAGAGTTTATTAAAAACCAAAAAAAAAACAAAAAACCTAGTGTTTCACATGTAACACAAAAGCATGGCTGCTTGTTTCTATGCTTGGAGATTTTATTTATCTGCATGTCACTTTTATGAAAATTGGAAAATAATACTTATGGGGCACAATGTGATGTTTTGATCTATGAATGCATGATAGAAAATTGAATCAAGTTAATTAATATTACTCCATGTTGTTTCTAGTAGACTTCTTTTGTTGTTAATTTTTATTTTCTCAGATTCCAGAAGGCATTTTGATACAAAAATCTGAAATAAAAAAAAGAAAAACAAAAATTAAGTCCTCTCACGCTTAATGAAAATTGAGTTGTCTTCTGTAATTCAACAGTCTATTCTGAGAGCAAATCCAGCTAACATGGGAAGGATTAAACTTTGAGTTGATCAAAAGATCGGAGGCGGCTTGGGGTTTTAGTTGGCCTTACAGGCTGCGCTGGAAAGCAGGGAGAATGCAGGAATAAGGAAAAAGTAAAGGATTCCTTGAAGTATGCTTTAATCCCTTTCTTCTCCTCATTGCCATGGTCTCTTTTTTAGAAATGGGATTCAAAAATAAGGCAAAATATGCTATTTTGGATCAGACTGTGATCATTTTGCTCCAAAGGAGCTTAGACATTTCCTTGGTTTTTCATTGCCAAGGTTGATTCTTTCCATCAGTAATAATGTTAAGCATTTACTGCCACCTGCCATGTTTTAATCACTGAACTAAGGACTTGCATCGGTCTTTTTATCCTCCCAACAACACTATCGGGCTGTGTCTACTAACAACACACATCACAGGATAAAGGACACTTGAGGCTTGCCTGTGATCCAGCAGCGGGTAAGAGGCAGAGCTGAGGTTTAAACCCAGGCAACCTGATCCCAGAGATGCCTCTCATGAGAGACGATTTATCTTGTGTGTGCATTTGCTTTCAGTTAACTTTCATTTAATGAACTGAAGAGATCCTGATGACATCGACATCTAAATCTATATCTATCTATCTATCTATAGATAGATATAGACATAGATAAATATTTCACTACTAACTCTGCCTCTACCTTTAGAAAAACAAAGTATCACCAAAATTCTAGGAACAGAATTCTTAGGAAATGCTAAGAATATGACTAGTACAGAGGTTTCACTTTCTTCTCAAAGTCTGATGATGGAAAAGAAGACTGCAGGTACCTCTACAATGATAAACATGTAAATTAGAGAATTCTGGCAGGGTGCGACAGGAAAAGCTTGAACTTGTCTCAAAATAAAATATACAAAGGACTAGAATCTGTGTGCCATTTCATCAAGCAAACTGAAATAAGTGACTGGCAGGCAATCATCTTTTTTCAAATTGTATTTTTTTTTTTTTTGTGATCCTGAAGATGAACTCAGGGTCTTTGCAAAGAACTACATCTCCAATCTTTTCTTGTTATTTTGAGACAAGGTCCTGGCAAGTTGCTAAGTTGCCCAAGGTAGGTTTGAACTTGGAATCCTCCTGCCTCGGCCAGTAAAAGTGACAGATGTGTACTAACGTATCTGGCTGACAATCTTAATCTTTTTTATTTCTACTGAATTTTTCATCCAGTTCATAGTTTCAATAGACACCATAAGTACTCAAAAGCACTGTAATAAAATGCAATAAAACAAACAAACCTAGGCTTGAGGGCCAAAAGATAGTATTTCTGCACCTCGCCAGACCTTACAAGTAATGGAACATTAGGCAGGTAACTTACCCTTTCTGTGTCCTCATCTGTCAAAATGAGGATTCATGTCTCCTACCTTATGTGGTAGTTAGCTTTCAAGAATAAATGAGATGTAAGTAAAGCAGCTTGTGGAACAGGAGACCAGAACACTATTGTTATGGCTTGTGTCTAGATGTCCTGCCAAATCCTCAAGTGGTCATAAGTGAGGCTTTTTCAGAAGTGACTGACTCTACAGTGTGTGTTGATTCATGGTGCAATGCTAGGATTAAGGGTGCTAAGATTAAGAGTGGTGATTACTATATCATCCCACTGATTGGTTTGGTACTGCCTTAATCCTGGTAGCCTAGATAGAATATAAAATGGGCAGAGAAAAGCTGCTAAGATCTCTTACTTGCTTGCTGCCTTCTGCCCACCATGAGCTATTTCTCCTCTGTGATGCCTTTCTACCTTGCCACCTGCCTTGAAGCCAGTTGATTATGGACTGAAACATCCATGAACTGAGCTAAATAAACCTTTTCCTCTTTAACTTGGGACAATGGATATTTTGTCTTAGCAAAAAGAAAATAACACAAGTATCCATCACAGCTCTCCAGGAGCACTCATCTCTCTTGCTAAACCTCTAAATCTTTGGACATTCTTGGCAATATATAAGGTGGCTTAGCATAGCTTTACAAAGAATACTGTTATTACTGTCATAGTGGAAATGTTTATGATGGGAACAATATTATAATGTCTGAAGGAAGCACACTCAACCCATCTTTTTCTTTTATTTAGTATTCTTTGTATCTGACCAGAAAAAACTGTCCTACCTTCATTTGTTTTTGCTCACTGGAGAAATGGTGCTCAGCTGATTATTTCTAAGCTCTCAAAACTCAGTTTGCCTCTTTCGGTCTCGGATGTGATGCTTATGAGAACATCTCTAAAGATTAAATTAAAGAGCATATATACCAGAGGAACCCTGACCAAAGCACCCTTATCTAGTCATTCATTCTCCTTGGCTATGGACACTGAAATCATCCATAGGCAAATTAACTTTCTCAGTCTATACTCCTAACTTCTCTAAGGAATATAGACTTAGAAATAGACATGTTGTGCTCAGAATCTGGAGTATAACTTAGATGTCTTCATGTTCAAAGCAGTCTTCCCAGTGTAACCTGCATACAGCTATGCAGATCTGGGGTCTCACCTCCATACTGATCTAAGGGAGTGACAGTCCAGTGACTCTGAACAGTAACGCATATCTTTACTGTGAGTTTTCTCCCAGACAAGTTCTGAGGATCTAAAGTCCACTAATTCAGTATGACTTTTTAAGTACCCTCTGGAAACATTTTTCCCATCTTCAGAGCTTCATCGCCATGACAGGAGCTAAGATTGCCCACTTCCAACCCTCAATTCCCATGCTCATGGCCCTTCTGTTCACTTCTGTAAACTCCTCACTCATATTTGTCCCATTCCTTTGAATGAGAAGTGTCATCTTACTCTGACTCAGGTTATTTTGATAGCAAACAACACCTCTTCCACAAACAGTGCAATAGCGTTTGTCTTGTACCCTGACTTATACTTGTGATCATTACATACTTCATTTCCTTCTTAAAAACTTTTACTGTTAAAATGAAATATCCATTTACTCAGGTAATTGTTTTGCCAGACATTACTCAGGGAAATACAGCCATTCCAGTGAAATGTCCCCTAATGACCTGGAGCCACTAAAACTCACTCTGAACCACTGTTAAGGGAGAAACAGAACAAAAGAACAGGGCACTGAGGTGAGGGCAGGATGGAGCATTTGTATGGAGTAAGTACAATTTACTGTGCTTTCTCCTTCTCTTTCAGTTCATGTGTGTGTGTGTGTGTTTGTGTGTGTGTGTGTGTTTATTCCCTCTACCAGATCTTTATATCTTTGGAACACAGTTGAATCTTATTGATTATTTCATCCCCAAGTGTAGTATTTCTATCTAATATCAACTGGCCTCTCAATACATGTTTGAGAAAGAATAAATGAAAATGGCTATGGAAATGATTTTTTTCTGTTCTTTTTGGTTCTTGTTGCCTATAAGGCAGAGCAAAAGAAGAAAGGATTACCAAAATTAACAGCTCACTATCCCAAGATAATGGCAGACTTCTGGACTAAGTTGTGCTAATGATATTCCTCCCTCTCGGATCCTCTCACTTTGCCTCCTTTACAACTCCACTCAGGGACTGCCCTGCCCACAGACTTTCTCATTCACTGTCTGGGAACACAGAAGCAGCTTTCCTTTTTGGTCTATTGTTAGTGTCAGCAGTGGCTAAGAGATCCCATCTGCCTGGCTCAGGGCTGTGTAATCTCCTTTGTTAGGCCTCTCAGCTGCGAGGAGCTTCTCACCCAGCTGGGCAGGGAGCAATCCGTGTCCTCTTAGCTGCCTGTTTTCCTGGAAAGCATGGCTGTTCTCTCTCAGCTCTCTTCTCGATAAATAGCTCATCTACCAGCAAATTCATTGGGTTTTGCCCATCATACAGTGTCAAAAATCACATAAATCTGAGTTTCCTGAGCCTGATCATCCTCTCCTTGACTTTCCTAAATGCCAGTGAACACAAGGTCCTTCTTTGCACTGATGACTGGCTGTTGTGCAGAAGGAGATAAATTAGCAGCTCCCTCATCCAACAGCTCAATCAGGTGAGGGGTGAGAGCATATTGACAAGATGGGCCTTAGTCATTGCAAATCTGGTTTGAGATCACAAAGGCACTTTACTACCATAAATGGACACTATAAACTTTTTGAAAATTCCATCTCCCTTATCTGATTGAGACAGATCCAGGTTATTTCAACATCTAAATTGCAATGCATTTTAAATGTAACAGGAGACAAATCTAGATACTTTATAGTATATAAACAGAGGGAAAAAATTGAAGAGGAGAGGAAAAATACCCTACTGACTTATCTCAAAGAAAAAAATTAGCTGGCAGACTAGATATTGATACTTCTCTGGCTTTTAATAATTTATGTACAAATTTCAACTTTCAGATTAACTGAAATCAATTTATTTCAAAGGTAGGTATGGCTTGAGTCTAGACAAACTGTTAAAAACACAGCAGTCAAATCTTTCAAAATGGTTTTCTACTGATATGAAATAAAAAAAGACTGAACAATGGATAGATAATTTGAATTTACTCAAATAAGCATTCAGCTTTTATAGACGAACAGCTCACAACTGCATGCTTACACTGTGATATGCACTAACATGATCGCAAAGGCTTTTCACCCGATGCACAGCAGACCCACCTGGTTCAGGGGACTCCCCAGAAGACAACTGTTTGATCTCATGATTCTTCCTCCCCCTACTCTAAAGTCAACAGTGCCAAGTTTTTATACAAATGCAACAATTCAATGAATAAGCAATTACCAACATCCAAGAAAACCTATTATTAAATTAAATGCAACATATATTATTTGTTTTTAACACATAGTCATGATTGAAATAACAAAATCCAAAGTCAATCATCTTTAACACCAGTATAATTACTTTAGGTACTAATACAGACTGGATTGTAATCACCTGCCTTGATTCATAATCCCTTGGGTAGTATGACATACTCCTAATGCATCTATAAATCATCAGATTCACAGAAAATAGATTACCCAGAAAACCTATGTAGTTGAAAATGGAATTACTAAAAGGCAAAGGTTTTTTTAAAGTGTCAATTTAAACAAGTTATGACTATTTTATGTTTTTCTAAAACTTATTAAATGAAGAGGTTGTTTACCAGAGCAACTGTGTAGGATACTTCGTGAATATGAATAAAAAGAAAGAGTCTTGATATGCACGCAATACTGGTTATTGTGTAATTTTGAAAAGCCTCTAGTATCTAATGCAAAAGGAAAATGAGATTGCAGTATCATTTTATTTCTTGAATAATTCCACAAAAATGATCTCAGGATATTAAATTGCCTATAACGCTCTTGCATGATGGAAAGCACCAAGATACTAAACAACACTTTAAAAAAATTTATAACATGAGCTTTTCATCTATGGATCTAAAACAGAGCTATCTAATAAGTGTCGTAAGTTCTTTACTTAATGATGATCACCTTTTACATTCACTTCCATCTAAAGTTCTCTCCTTTCAGGTAGTCTATTTGAAACCATTTATAGACATTGCCACTTGAAATCAGAAGAGCAAATAATAGGTGAACATAAGAATTATGAATAATTTGAAGGAATTACAGCAGGGAAGAAAAAGTTCTGTTCCCAGAGGTCATGAAGAAAGCCTTCCAGGTGGCCATCAATGCTGCAGATGACCATCTTTTCAGTAGGAGTGGTGCCACTGTCACTAAAGAATGTGATGAGGAGGAAATAATCCAGCCATTTCAGAAACGAGCCCTTGGTTCATCCACCCAAATTCAGCATGTTTCTAAAAGCACACGTTCTGCAGGTGGGCAGTGTGCTCTGTGAGGTAGAGCACATCATTCTTTCTCAAGTGTCACTCCACATTCATCCCGTGAATGAAAGTCCCTGGAAGTAGAATTAAAATAAAACAGGGCAGCATCCCTGTTTCAGCTGTTCAATTATCCACTAGAAACTAACAGCTAATGCTCTTTGACAGTATAATAAAAAAGGTACAGCAAGTCATACTTTGCTGATAGCAAAGTAAATTAGCACTGTGTTTTTTAAAACTGGCAATATGTTCCAAGCATTGGAAAATTGTTCACATATTTTATTTTTATAATTCCATTTTCTAATATTCACTCATTTGGAAACAGTACACAAAATTCCTTTATATAAAGATAGTTAATATATTTTATTTAAAGATATAGGAAAAGAAGTCATAAATACCTAAGGATAGGGAAATAGTTAACATAATTATGGAGCATCTATTCAAAGGAGTATAAAAAGACAGTTGCAGTGAGACATATGGATATGACATCTTCATGTTCAAAGCCAAGAAGAAAGTGCAGCTTTACAAATGTAACATGGTTGCAGCCATGTAAAACATATGCATCTGGATAGATGCTTTGGAAGTATTTGTATATGGAGGGCACTTTTATTTCTTGCTCCTCCCATCCTGTTGTCTGGAAGAGAGATGTGATTATGCGCTCCAGAGGCTTCTTGTAATATTCAAGGAGAAAGGAGGACTGAAGGAAAGCCAAGACTGCAATGGAAATCTAGGCCCTGAAAGCACTGAGGTTACCACACAGCCCAGGGTGACACGTCAGACTAGACTCGTCTATGCTTTGGTTTATTTAAACCTCTATAATCCAATTTTTTTTTTCTGCTAATATCTGGTTTTGCTCTATACTACCAAACCAAATTCTAACTGATATATGATTTTTAAAAATCTAGGATTCGCTCTATATTTACTATAAGTACAGTGATTTCTAGTTTTAATTGAAATTTTAAACTAAAATTGAAATTTTTTTTATTCAGAACACAGCTCGTCATATTGCATTGCTGAATACGCACATTAGCTTTAAAGTCCTAAATAAGTTACTCATTAAGGTTTTTACCAAAACAAGAAATAGTATAGTAAAAAAAAAGTATACTGCAGTATTTGGTCATTATGAAAAATCACTCAATATAAAAACTTTATATGTAAACAGATTTGACTCGCATGTATCTTTTTATTTCCAGTCTCTTTCTCACCCAAAAAGTGAAAGTAGTCTTCTATTTTCAGTGTTTGTTGTTTTCTTTGTTTTAGAACCATAGTGTTACTCTCACGGGAACCAGCCAACTCTGTTTAGTTTTGGCACTCACAAAATATGTTCCCAGGACAAATGGGACATGTATACTCTGACGTGTATACATAATTCCCAGCTCAGAATAATGCTACATTTTAACAAGCAGATGTATACAGCTGGTTTTTTAAAAGGCTTGGCAAAGTTCATTCTTTGTTCAGCTTTCTAGGATTAACCCTTACAAGCTTTCTCTGAACATTTTATACTACCCGTTATGCAAGAAGACTTAAACTGAGAAGAAAAGAAGATTAAACACATATTTACAGATAATATACAAAAATAAATTTCTAGGAATTTTTTTGGTCTTGAATGATCAAAACCTTAATGTTATCTTTTCTAGAAATACACACTGAAAATGTTACTTATAACAAATCAAGAATAAAAGAAGGATTAAGAAGTGACAAAATTATATATTAAAATAAGTATTAATTTTTTTGGAATAAAAAGAAAAAGATAGACCTTATTTTCCTAGCCCAGACTCCCCCACCACCAAAAAAAAAAAAAATGTGCACATGAAGAAAAGCAACTTTGCAAAGTTTCTATTTGATGATATACAAGGAAAAGATGGGAGTTTTAATACAAATTTTTTAAAAATATTCTGTCCTACATGGTTTAAAAAAAAACTAGTCTCTCCTTAAGGATTTTTAATCTGATTGGTCATAACTCTAAGATATGCAAGGAAGGAAGGAAGGAAGGAAGAGAGAAAGGAGAGGAGGGAGGAGAAAACAGGTACAATATTTTACATGAGAAAGGTCATAATTTCTCTACCAAACATGCACTTCTAACAAATGCTACTGCCATTATTTTCAGGTTATATACATTAATGATGAAAAAGAAATGTTTAATACTCAAATATGGTCTAAGAGATACTTTTCTTGAGTAGGTAAATTATCAACAGTATTTATAAGTGTTTGAGCTGATTTCTTTTGCACAATTTTTTGTGATGATAGCATGTTTATTTGAGAAATTATTCACTAGAAAGATAGATAACTCAGCAGTTACTATGTATTATTGAGTTAGCACAGTAATAGCTAGAAGTCTTTTAAAGCTAGCAACATGTATATAGTTGGGGAAAAGCTAGTACCTGGAGCAATAAGAGATGAAGCTATAGACTTAGCTTAAGCAGCTCTCCCATGTAAAGCCTGCCATGCAGCCTGACCTGCTTCTTACGAACACACATGCAGTTTAATCTATGCCTCTGATACAGCACAGGAATATTTTAGATCACATTCAAATTACTTGCTTGTGAGTTGTTATGATTTGTATCAGAAATGTCCCCCAAGGGCTTGTGTGTTGAGGGCTTGGTCCTCGGTGCAACAGGTTCTGAAGGTGTAGCTTTTGTGAAGTCGTTGGGTCATAAGAGTTCTGATGTCATCACTGGATTAACCCATTGATGGGTTCATAATCTGATGGGTTATTGGGGAGTGATAGAAATTTAAGAGGTAGCACCTAGTTGGAAAGAGTGGATCATTGAATATGCATAATATTATGCTTAGTGAAATTAACCAGATCTCTCTCTCTCCCTCTCTCTCTCTCTCCCCCTCCCTGTCTCTGTCTGTCTCTGTCTCTGTCTTTCTCTCTCTCTCTGTCTGTCTCTCTCTCCCCATCCCCTTTTCTTTCTTCCTTCATCCTATCTGCCAGCTTTCCTCCACCACACCTACCAACCATGATGTCCTTCTCCATCAGACACCCAGCAGGACCAAGGGACTATGGACTGAAACCATAAAACCACGAGGCATAATAAATTATCACCTTTAAGTTTGTTTTCTAGGGTGTTTTGTCACCTCCAAAAAAAGCTGAATAACTCATCAATCCTACATGAATTATTACTCCAGCCTTTAAATGATCTGCCTTCCTCCAATCCTGTACTTCTGTAATACATCTGTTTTCCAACTTGAATATGCATTGGGATCTCCTGAAAGTTTTCCTGAATTACACATTCATCAGTTTCCATCCCACAGATTTTGATTCAATAGTTGTAGAGTACTAGAATCTGTAATTCTAAGAATGTTCCAGGTAATACTCATTCTACCTGATGAACAAACATTTGGATAACCACTGCTCTAGGCTTTTCTTGGGAGAAAAATCTTTAAAGCCACAGACTAAAGATAATGAAGTACATACATACAATGGAATTGCTGTTCAGTCTTGAAAAAGAAATTGTACCATTAGAAATAATATTATGCTTAGTGAAATTAGCCAGACACAGAAGCATAAATATTGCCTGATCCACTTATGTGAAGAATCTGAAAAAGTCAAACTCAAAAAAGCAACGAGTCAGATGGCATTTGACAGGCATAGGAGAAGGAGAAATGAGAAGTATTAATCAAGGTATAAGGTTTAGTTTCACAAGATAAATCCTACAGATGTACCATGAAGAACACTGCCTACAGTTAACATATGTATTTTTGAAATTTGCTAAAACGGTAAACTTATGTTAAAGGTTCTTATCATAAACCATAATAAATACACAAAAATTTTAGAGGTCGTGGACAGCTCTATGGCATTGCTAGTATCAGTGATTTCATGAGTGTGTAGTTATCTTCAAATTATAAAGCAATAGATGAAGTTTACATGAATAATGTAATGTAGGAATAAAATGGTTTTGAAAAATAGAACTTGAAGAAAAATAGAATTCTGCCATGGGGAAGGTGCTTCTAGTACGCTTCCAAACTTTTGATTTCCAGATGTATTAAGCTTTCTTTCTCTCTAGGTCCTTTTTCTTTCATCATGGAGCATTCATTTTTTCCTTTTGCTAGCTAACTGCTGCTCCCATTTTATTTATCAGACTTTCCGAAAGGACCTGTACACTGAACTACATCCCTAGCCTTTTTTAAATGTGTGTGTTGTTTTGTTTTGTTTTATTTTTGAGAAAGGGCCTCTCTAAGTCACTATATTGCCCATCCTGGGCTTGAACTTGTAATCCTCCTACCTCACCCTTCCAGAGAGTTGAGATCACGGGTGTCTGCCACTGCACCTGTTGGACATTTCTTCATCAAATAGCCTTTTGTGTTTCCACAGGATTTGCTGCCTCTGTGTAGTTCCTCAGGGTTGTATTCCTGTGTTAGCCTAGAAACAATGCCATCGTCCCTCATTCCGTTACAGAATCCGTATGAGGCAGAGGCAGAACCTATTTAGTTTGTGACTATTTAACCTAGGATTTAATAAGTACCAGCTGCCACTACAGATGGAATGAGTGGACAATAAATGGGTGAATAAATGTCCTGGCTCACCTAACAGAATGTAAAATTTATAGATTAAAAAAATGTAGTGCTTGAATCTTTGTCTTTTCTTGGCATCTTGTTCCTTGCATGTAGCAAGCACCACATAGTGATGGTTTGACTAATAGAAGAGGTGGACAGATGTCGAGATGGCTAGAGAGTGAGTGGAAAATGGAAGTTTGGTAACAAGACACAGCCAGATATCTAGAAATAGATACAGTGCTTCAAAAATGCTAAATGTAAAGTTCTTATATTTGCAAAAATAGAAGATACACAGAAAAGTTCTGACATAATGCACTGAAGTTAGTGTGTGGTAAGAAATATATGGCAAATATATAACAGAAAGTTGAAAAGAAAAAATTTTTGAGGGGCACTCAATTGTCTAAAAGGATTAAAAGACATGTGATGGTGCTAGAAAATACTCCTGGAAGGTGAATAGAGAAATTCACAACAGAAGCAACACCCATATTAATAAAGGAAATGGCAAAATCTCACTGCATTTATGTAAGAAAAGAGCCATAGCACAAGAATATTCAGAACTGGATTCAGTGAGACTGCCATCTGGTAGGTCACAGTGTGGGAAAAACTGCATGCTACAACACAAGGGAATAAATCGTGGTCCTGGGAACTAGAAAATAGTAATTTCTTTCTTGACTATAGCTATTGAGTTGTTATATGAACACAAACATGTTGAATGCTTCAGTTTATTCATCTATGAGCTCTGGATAATAAAATCTTCAGTAAAACAATGCATAGATGAACTAACTGAGAATGCTGAAAAATCTCTGGACACACTACTATTTTGAAGTAATTTCAAAAAGTAATTTCTGAGTCTCAAAGATGGCTAACCTTCCTGGTATTTTGCAGTTTTACAGAGTTCTGTGTATTATACAAAATTCCATTTCTCAAGCTGCTGAGTACAGTGATTATTCTTGCTTTCAGTGAGAAATTCTGCAGATAACAGAAATAAATGGAATTGAGCAGCTACTAGCTTTCCCATTTTCTAAACAATTATGAATGGGTTTCATTTTGGGTATTATTTGCCATTCTTACATTCTTTTTTCCTGAAGCCTAGAACTAAAGACTTTCTGTTTTAAGACTACAGAGTCTAAGAGTCTAATTAAAAAGCAGCAGAATGTGTAATTGGTACAATCACCAGCAAAGAATGTAGATATAATATCGTTGAGCAGCAAAGCCAACTGCAATCAGCAACCATTACCCCACAGTGCAGTTCATTGGGGCATCAGGAAATCTGGGAGCAAATACTAGGTGTGCTAGAAAGATTCCCTGGCCTTCAAGAAGAACAGGTAAATGCATCTGAGATAGGATGTGGGAAGATTCACCGTGGGTTTCCCATGTGTCTCTGGCAACTAAATGATTGTCATAGGTTCAGTAACTACCTCAGTGGGTGAATGTGTCCTTTCTACCAGGTAGAACTTTTCAATAGCACCTCTGCTCTTGCGATTTCCATAGACTGAGATATGATTTCTGTCTTCCCCAACTTACTCAACTTACTCAGCAGCTCAGTGGAAATGTCTGAAATTCTTCCCAGGTGAAAGAACTGTTTGTTCCTTGTGCCTGTTATAGAATTAAAAATTTCATTATGTCAAAACCATTTTCTTCTTTATCTCTCCAGTCTTAGGTGAACTACTTGAGAATATGGTTATTATTATTCACATCAGTACTGTGAGTCCCTTACCTAGTGTTCCTGGCAAAGAGTAGACACTTTATAATTAATTATTCACTGTCCTTTCATCTTTTGTATAGGAGGGTCATTTTGAAAAACAGGAAAGATGTGATTCAGAGCCTGTCCCCCTCATTATCCAACACATGATTAAACACTTTTCCTTTTCATCAGGAGCTACGTCTGTGTTTATGGAGGAGTGCAGTCTCCTTCAGAATTTACAAGTAGCTTATCTCTCCTCATATTACTACACAGAATAGTAAAAGCATCTTACATCACAGACCTGACATTGGATAAACTGAGTGAGTGCATTTTCCATATGAAGATCAATGTACAACAATACAGAAAGATTACTAATTACAACAATCCAGAAAGATTACTAATTAAGTGGAGAGAAAATGTTTTGCTGATTTAAAGCCAATTGATCATTTTCATTGGCAAGATTTCAACACCTCCCTCTAGCAAAATATTCTGAGTTTTAAGAAACCAAAAGTGTTGAATTTTTAGAAAGACTTAGGTTTGTTAATCTAAGAGATGAATTTAGGGCCGCTAGATATCCAGTCTTGTAATAGTACAGTGTTTGTTTTTGTATAAGTCACTCAACAAAACTTTAACAAATAAATATTAGGTTTAGATCACATAAATGTTTATAAAAAAATCTGTTTTGGATGTGCTAAAATAATCTGGGTGATTTCAAATTGATTCTACCCAATACATGACATTCTTCAGCCAAGTTGCTAAAAGCAATCCTCAATGCCAAATGCTGAATTGTAGATATTATGATCCTCATTTATGAAATTATATCTATTAAATAACATCCTGGTTTTCAAGAATAGCTAAATAAACAATAACATTGGCAGTGTAACCAAAATCACCTGTCATAATTCATCAACATCAACAATTTTATAATAGTAATGTAAGGAATTTTGTAGAAGTAAGCAAAGATTTACGTTTTTTTCCCACTTCATCACCTCCACAAAATGCTGTTGTTGTTTTTTGTCCTGTGTTATTTGGACTTCATACCTCTCACTTAAGTAATAGTGAACAAGAATTTAAACAAATTTGAGTTACTGTCTTAAGTTGTCTGTTGCCTCTCCTGGGTGACTTCTGGAGAAATATCTTCAGAACATTTTAAAAGATTCAGTCAAAAAAGGTGCATATGACTGATGCTCATGGCTGTGAGAGTACTTGACATGACACTGGGACTAGGAAAGGGACTAGGAAAGCATAGCATTGTGGTGAAAGAAAAAACTGAAGATCCCTAAGCAAAATTTTGCTTATTTCCTCCCTATGGAACAGAATACACAAGGACAGACTGTGTTCTGGCTGAAGAACTATTGAAAAGTATGAGATGTAACATCTGTACATGGTAGAGATTTTAACTAACATTGAGGGCAAACTGAAGACAGCCACCTGCATATTTTCCTGTTTGATCCACTTGTACCTAACCCTGCACATCCCCTTGAATTATTTGTCTACATGGGAGTTTACAAAATTTCTTTCATGATGATGGATTTGACAAAGTATATTTAGGGAATATACAAGGGAATTAATAGAAGTGAACTCCAGGGACAAGAAACCACAATCAATGAGCATGAAACAGAACACATATTGTCAGAACTTTTACAAAAAGAAAATATTTCCATGATTAAAAAACAGTAAAAACATGATAATATTCATAATCTTCATTTTTTTTCAAAATATGAGAATGTTTTCTAATATAAAATCTATCTATCTATCTATCTATCTATCTATCTATCTATCTATCTATCTATTATCTGTCTCTCTCTCTCATGATACTGGAGATTGAACCCAGACAGTGCTGAATTATATTCTTTTCTTTTCTTTTCTTCTCTTTCTTTTTAGACAAATTTTTGGATGTTTTGCTAGGTTACTCAGATTGGGCTCTAATTTACAATCTTCATCTCTTAGTCTCCCGGATAGCTGGAATGACAGCCCTGTGCCATAACACTCAACATAAACTACATTTTTAACTTGGAAAATTTTGCAAATATTTATATTTATGAAGAAAAAAATAACATATTGTGGTTTATATCTAGATGTCCTGCCAGTGTGTCATGCATTCATAGGTAGAGTTTGGGGAGGTGACTAGATCATGGAAGCCTGGCCCAGAAGAGCATATTTCTCTCCTTCCTCCCTTGATCTATGCGTTTCTCACCACCATGCCATGATCCATTTTCCTTTGCCATGCACACATGCCTTGCAGCCTGTTAACTGGGCTGAAACATCTACAAACTGTGTGTCAAAGTAAATCTCTTTAATTTGCAGGGCTCAGGTCTTTTGTCCCAGTGATGGAAAAGTAACTAAAACAGACTTTGGTACCAGAAGTGGGATTGTTTGCTGTGATACTGCCTGATCATATTGTTCAGAATCCTCTGGAACTGGTTTGTGGGAGAAGTTTGAAAAGGTTAGGAAATATTGACTGGAGGGTTTGGAAATGTTGACTGGAAAAGGACCCCTAGGATAATGTGAAACAAGATTGTTGGGAGATTCTGGGTGAAGCTTAAAAGAGCAGAATGTTGACAGTAAAGACCAGGCTCAAGAGGTTCGAGCTGGGGAGAACTCTATTGGCAATTAGACTCCATGACAAGGTGTTATGTTCTAGAAGAAAATGTGTTTATATTTTTGCTCATTTCCAGAGACTGTGGGAGACTGAACCTAAAGGTGAGAGACTAATTAAGTTGGTAAAGGAAATTTCAGAGCAGCCCAGCATTCAGGCAGAGGCATGGATACTGTTGCAAGTTTTTAGTCATCTTTTACTTCAAGAATAAATAGCAAAACTCATAGCTGAATGACTTTAAAAAGCTTTGAGTTTGGCTAGAAAGAAAGTTCCAGAACAGTTGGGGCCTGCAATAATTAAATCAAAATCCCTCTCCTGTATAATTTTGGACCATACTTTCTTCCAAGCAGATCTCAGTGTCCTAAGAAACACATTGTCCCAAGATTTCTCAATTAATCCCACAAAGGAAAAAATATTGTAATGTTCCTTCCAGAACCCTTTAAGGGTTAAATCTGCATCTGAGACCATCTGAAAGCACTTCAAGAACAGTTTGTTAGTGTATAACTTCTTAAAGTTAACTATAACCTTCTGGTCCATAGGCTGGAATAGAATAATAGTAATTGTTAGGAGAAGCTTGCCCGAGAGTCATGAGAATTCTTCAGCAAATTGTTCTTCCAAATCTCATAGGTGATCAGGAGCTTTGTCCATGATGAGAGGAGCCTTGAATGGTAAACTTTTGCCCTCTACATATTTCTTAAAAATAAGACAGAAAGAGTCACTGAACCACTCAAGAAAAAGTACTCTTGTTACCCAAGCTTTTTTGTTAGATTTCCACATGAACCTTAGCTTATTCCTCATGACTTTATGTTTTCTGAACATTTCAGGGGTCTCAGAGACAGTAACCAACAGAGGTTTTATCCTGAGGTTACCACTCACATTGGCACATAGCAATGAAGTCAGCCTGTCTTTCACAGGATTGTGGCCTGTATTTTCTTTTTCTTTTTCTTTTTTTTTCCTAGGTAATGTATGTTCTCTTGGGCATATGCTTCCAGAAATGTCCAGTTTCATCACAGTTGAAAGCCTGATGAGAGCAAAAGCCACTTCTCTGTGTCATCATTTCAAAGTCATGTATGTAATTTCCAGCAGCCCTTTTATCAGCACTGGCTGTTTCACCATGCCTAGTTACTCACTTTAAAATGGTGAGATCACCCTTTACTGACACAGGATGTTTCACCATTATCACTCATTAATGGATTATTCTTTACAAGGTCTGCATTTATAGATCTAGCTTTTTCACAAATTACAGACTTAGGTAGGTGTACTGCTTCTACTGTTGCTTATCCACATTAATAATAGCCTTTCTACCTTATCTAACACTGCTGATCATGACTTACTAATTTGAATAACACCTTTAGCAACAGTAGCTTCTTTACACAAATTTTTTTCTCTGTATGATTGTCAAAATGATGATTTTGACATGCTGTACATATTAGCAAGATCCACTACATAAATGCCACTCTCATATTTCGGCACAATTTCCTTCTTCTTTTCAATTGTGATTGCTTTCTTTACCTTCCCTTTCTTTCTTTCTTTCTTAGCTTTGTTTCTAGCCTTTTTGAGGCCAGTGATTATATGAAGCACTGACTGAAATCAAATCCACAAACAAATGCATCTAGACGCAGACTGACACATGTGCTTACGCATGCTTTTTTTTGGGGGGGGCATTGTGAGTCGGTTTACAACTGCACACGCAGTCAGCATTTGGGTTATAACTTAATACTTTCATCATAAATTAAACCTGAAATTCTGATTATAACCAGTAGTAACTTGGGGGTCCACAGTACATTTGACTCTATTTTTGGAGTTTTATTTTGTTTGTTTTTGTGATAATACTGCTCTTTATTACTGATTTTTAAAATTGTTTCACTATCTATATGAATAAATTCCATTACTTATCATATACTTAATTTTTTGCTTGTGTATTATCTCAAACAAAAAAAATTTGGTGCTTTGAATTTAATCTAAGGCCTTGTGCATGCTAAGCATGTGCTTTAACACTGAACTACTCTCTAAACCTAAAAGTAAACTTTTATCATTTTGTAAACACCCCTCCCTTCCAAAGTCATGTTAAAATGTTGATTGGCATGAAATTGTGAAGTAACTTAAGCAGAATTGATATTGATATAGTATAATCTTTATTTTTGATAATATACCACAAATCACTAATATTTTGGTACTGGGAATCGAACTGAGAACCTTGTGCTTGCCAGGCAGGTGCTTATGCCACTGAGCTATATCCCCAGCTCCCCAAATCAATTTTTATGTCATTTACTAATGTTAAAAATCTTAAATTTCTGTGGGTTTCATTGTAATATTCTCTGATAACAAAAGTTTATTACATAGAGTATCTAAAATAATATTGAAATAATTAGTGAGAGTTATGTAGTTTAGATATTGTAAATATGTCACTGCAAATTTCTTGGTTTCTGCTAAAACTGAACAAGAATTCTAGAACTGTAACTTTAGTAAATTTATTTGATTAGCATATATGAATATCACCCTAACAAAAACTAATGAGAAAGTCTCTTACTTATAAAAATATTTCTAGAAGCATCTATGAAAAGCTACAGAGAGCTAAACTTGATGTTTTTCAATGAAAATAATCTATTTTACCAACATCATTAAATAGCATGGTTAAACATTAGAATTAGTGTTGATAGTACAAAAATCAGTAAAAACTAAATTTCTATACTAATCTAGATAATTTTTTTAAGATAAAGACAAGAAAGAGAACATAAACATGCAATTTATAAAGCAAGTGTTCCAAATGCTAAAACACGAGGTAAAAGAAAAACATTCAGACAATATAGAGGAGGATTTCTAGGTTAGCCAAGTAAAGCTAATTTAACCCTTTAAATGACTTAATCTCCAGAATATTTGAAATATACTTCATATTTAAAAACAGACCAAGTCAGGTGTGGTGGCACATGCCTGTAATGCCAGCACTTGGAAGGCTGAGGCAAGAGGATTCCCATAAATCCAAGTCCGAGGCCAGCCTGGGGTATAAAGTGAGTTCAAGGTCAACCTGATCTGCACAATGAGACTCTCTGAAAAAAGCAAAACAAACAAACAGACAAAAGGAAACCTGACCAAAAACCATCATGTTGAAATATTAGTACAATTTTAAAAACAGAAAACATTTAACAGTATGTGGTAAATAAGCTTTTTCAAGCCAGGCATGGTGGCACACACCTGTAATCTCAGCCTTTGGAAGGTGGAAGCCGGAGGATTATGAGTCCAAGGCTGGCCCAGCCTACGTAGTAAGTTCAAGAACAATCTAAACTGTATAGCAAGACCCTGTCTCAAAAAAATGTTTTTCAGTTTGTTTTGTAAATTAATATATATGGAAATGCTGTTTTAATCAGACCCAAATATGAGAGAATTAAGAAGAAATACAAAGATTCTAAGTTTTGAGATCACTATTGAATCAAAATTCGCACTGTTATGAGCTTACTTTAATAACCTTATGATTGTAATTATCTGTTATAATTAATGTCAAGTTTTGAAATCCAGATATGATGAAGAGAAATGAAAGTGGAAAGAGGTAACTGTTTTCAGTTAAAGAAATTAACCAAGCATTAGAAGAAAGGAGAAAGATCGACATTCTTTATGATAAGATTGTCTTATCCTCCCAAAACATACACTATCAAATCAAGAATTTCTTCAGTTTGAAGGTTTATAAAGTGGCTTCACCTGCTGTATCACCTCTCTTTTTCCTTGTAGCTTAGTAAAATAGCTATTATTGTGACCATTAAAAATGTCATAATAACTTGACATTCATTTGAAGGCATCTGTGAATTCCTCTGTTCCCAGTGTCTACAGGTGTCCTCACTGTCTCACAGCAGCTTTGATCACTGAGTTTTTTGTGTGCAAGAAGAATTACATGGACCCTAAAGTCAGCAAGTCCATCGACCTTTCCCTGTGCTACTGCTCTGGGACACACTCACAATGCCTTCTTCTATTTTGCACTTAATTTTCAAGTACAGAACTCCTCAGCATGTAATGTGAATTCTACTCCCTCACTACATTTATTACTTTGCTTTTCTCCATATCTATATCTGTTACAGTACGATATGCAGAACTAAATTGATTTCAGAGAAACTGTTGTTTAATTATTAGAATCATTGAATTATCGATTATTGCCTGACTGCAAAGATAAGATTATTTTGAGAAGTCAAATGTATTGACTGCTATTTCACATCCCCTAAAATTCACATCCCCTAAAATTCTGATGATTTTGAACTAGATAAAGGAGAGTTGGGGAATTTTATTCAACTTTCCTTCCCTGTTATGTAACTCCATACCTGATACAGAATAATCACTCAATAATTGTTGGGTAATTGGATATAGTAATTAAGACTGATAGATATCAATAGACTACCATCAAATTAATTTGTAATTATAACTGTGAATCTACTTAGAAGCAAAATACTTTTTTTTTTAATGATTGGAATTTCTATATTTCAAATAAAATCTCAGGTGAATGGTGAAGTGTTGAAGGAATCCAGAATCTGGATCTCATTTTCTGATACTTTCATTGGATAATCCAAGTTTTTGTTTTTTGGAAGCAGGAATTGAACTCACAACCTCAAGGTTGCCTGGGAGGCACATAGACTAAACCTCCAGTCCAATAATAAAAAGTTGTAAGCAAGAACTTGTCTCTTTCTGTCTCATTGAGGTTTTAGCTTCCTAATTCAAGGTGAATTGCTATTCATGTCATAAAAGTCTTCCCATAAATGGTCATTCTTATTGCCAAGGTTATGTTCATTTAATTTAAGTAAATAAACTTTGTGAGTTGGAATAGATCATTTTTATCTGAAATAAAATAAACTATATAACCAAATTAAATTTTTTTCATTGAGTACAATTTTTTTAAACTAGTAATGATCTCTAAAATAAATCTGAAACTTTAAGTGTTGCCAAGTATGATAAATTTTTTCTGACCCAGATTTTATAAAATGATTCTTATTTTTCCCCCCAGACTTCTGCCATTCAAGTTCTTATTCTAGCGAGGGACAGAAAAATCCATACGAATATTTTAGAAAGTTACAATAAACATACATAAGAGACAGACGGACTTCTTTAAGTATTACTTTCATTTTCCTCTAAAATTAGAGAAATCATTATGACAGTCTATGGTTTTCAAACATCTTTTCCTTCTTGCTTTGTAACTTCAACTCAGTATCTGTGTGGATAGTCAAAGCCTAAAAGAATGTTTCCCAAATTTCTTACTATCTTAAGCCCTGGTGAATTGATTTAGATTTCCTTATCTTTATTATGGCTACATTAAAAAAAGAAAGAATAAAGAAAAGAAAAAAAAACAGAAAAGAAAAGAAAACCTGCCATCTATTACCCTGCATTCATTTCTAATTCCCTGACATCTCATTTCCCTGCCACCTCAGTTCCCATTTTCCTAATCTTTTCCAGCAAAATAAAAATGCAAAGAAAATGCCAGAGAATGTAAGACCTGCTTTCGTGCTCCAAAGACTAAGAGCGAGATGCACTGGGAAATTAATTTCAGTTCACCCATGTGACCACAGCTTTTGGGAAGCTGTAGCCTGGAAACAAATCACTTCCCTTAAATATAATGTGAGAAGATTCCACTGAAAGACAAAATACAGCTATTAGAATAGCGAGGAGCACAAGGGCGTCTGGACAAGACCTGTCCAGAATCCTTAATGTGTCCAGGAAGCCGGGTGCTGCTCAGCAGCCTGATCCTGTGGCTAAGCTGGAGGAAGTTTTAAAGCTCTCAGAAACCAACTACTGGATGTGACAGAGCTTAAAGAATTTCTTTCCATTTTGTAGTTTTTAAAAGAGCTGGCAAACAAGAAGTAAATCATAAATCAAAGCAACAACCAGCCAGGCCAGTCAGAGTCAGGGCATTGTGATAAGAATTTCCATAGCCAGGGGGGAAAAAAAATACTTCATCAACATTCAAAAGGATGAATGCGAGCATTAACATCAGCATTTAAAGACAGAATTCTTCTGATTTTTCAATTAATGCTTTCACTAATTCAGAATGAAATCTATTATTTGAATAAACCTCATACCCTGAAGCTCCATTCACATTATGATGCACGAATAATCCTGAGAGAGAGAGAGAGAGAGAGAGAGAGATAGTAATTTAGCATTTTAACAGAAAGCAAAAGTTCTTGCTTATTTCTAAACTGTCACTGAAGAAAATTTCTTCATGTCTCCCTACTCTAAAACAGGGGTAAAAACCAATAATTAAATATTTAAACAAAAGTCTGTGTCATCTTCCCACTCAATTGACAACTGCCACACACTACTTACAGGTTTAGAACTCATCAAAGACAGTAGGCACCCTTGGGACAGTTGACAGTCAGCTAACTTCCTCCTGAGCTGTACACACAATCCTGTTCTTGACTTGAAGTCAGGAAAAACTGTCCTGTTAGGAGCCAGAGGGTAAACATTTGAGGGTTTGCAAGCCTTATGATCTCTATCATGACTATTCACTTCTGCCTTAGGCAATGCATGAATGAATGAGTATGGGTACCTTCCAGTAATACTTTATTTAGAAAAAGCATATGGCTTTTCTAAATAAAGAAGATTCAGGCCATGGGTCATAATTTGCTGACATCTTTTCTAGACTGTTTTGTCTGGAAGATGTTTCATAGCACTACAAAAGATTCTCATAATTTTCGCCACGCACAAGAGAGACTACAGAATGAGAGAGCAGAAATTAGAGAGACAGAAAGCTATAGTATCTCACAGCAATTCCAAGTTTTTGAGCAGAGAATAAGACTATTGTCTGAGTCTCATAAGTCATCAAAGTAAGATACACCATCTTAAACCACAAGTACCAACAAATTGGAAGGGACAGTGACCTCTTGATTTTGTCTCATGTCTACTCCTTAATTTCTCTGGTAGAAATTCACCATCAACTTAGATTCAGAAGTATTTATAGGTAGATAAGAAAATCATGTCCATAGTTCACAGTTCATTTTATACAATATACAATAAAATACAGGTTTCATATATTTTAAATTTCTAATTATTTTCATTTTATTATTATTCTTTAAAAATTTCAGTTTAAGAAACCCTCATGTATGTCCAAATATACAGATGAATAAGTGTATACTACCAACTTACTACCGGTGGGGTGACAGAGCACAAATAGGCAAAACAAAGTAAAAATGTCTTTTCTTTAAAAGTGAGGTCTCACGCACAATAGCAAGCCCTCCACTGCTGAGTTTCATTGCAGCCCAAAGATTGCCTTTCGGCTTGTTATTTAATGTTCTACTTTCTGATTTAGCTCATATTTCATGATCTATCCATTTAATCATTTCCCTGAAAGGATCCAGGATTACACAGCAAGATTCCATTTCAAAAACCAAGAGAAGAAAGAAGAAAGAGAGAATTTTTGATGTATCAATTTAGAAGAATCTAGTGTGATTTAATATAATTGTTTGCTTATTCCACAGTACACATAGTTGAGACCTGTATTTTACTGCATATTTTATGAAATGAATTATGAACTATTGACATAGGGAAATTTTTGAATTTTAATTCTGCTTCTTTGAATTTTAAGGCCAAAAATCTCAAATGGGCAGTTAAAACTGTGAAACTGTTTACCTCCCAGATAAACTCAGGATCTTATTCTTCAGGACAACTATTTTTTTCACTTCTAAATGCCCACACTACCCCTCCACCGCACATTCACTAATGGATATCCACTTAGTATATTCAGAGATAAAGCAAGCAACCAAGTGGCAACTGCTTCATCTTTTCACAATCCTTTTCTAGGTGAAGCCAGGGACACATAGCCCACCTTTTCTGCATTACAATCAAAGATCAGAGCAGTTCCTGCTCCTATCTCAGTCTCCATCTCTACTTCTCCCCAAATCAATTCTCCTTTAACTGTTTTAAGGAAACCAACCCTTCAACTATCACACTGTTCCACATCACAAATTTTTCTCACTCTTTTGGGTCTTTTCTTGCTATACAAACTTACCTTTTTAGAAGTGAATTCAGTGTTTTGGGCTTTAGCTCAGTTGGTTAAGGTCCCACCCTGTTAAACATGAGGTTGTGAGTTCCATCCCAGGTGCAGGAGAAAAAAAAAAAAAAAAGAAGTGAATTCAACTATCTCCATTAAGACACAGCTTTTCACAGCAGAAATCAGCAAGTTTTGTAGGACTTCTTTACCTCCTATCAAATGCAGCATAGTAATGAATCCTTAGTAAACAAAAGTTAACTATTTGTTAATTAACAAATGGAACGAACTTCTAGGTTCCATAACATAACGGTATTCAGTACATATGTTTGTAACAGTGTTTATTATTAGGGACTTTACTGTGATATTTGAGCTGATTGAGGACTAGATGACCCATTCACCTTCGTGTGCTAAAACCTAGCACAATGCCTGACACACTGGCCTGTAAACTCATGCTAAAGAAGAAAGAGCTGGGTGTCATGGTGGGTGTCTATATTCCAGTACTCTGAGAGGCTGAAGCAGGAGGATCACAATCTTGAGCCCACATTGGGCAACTTATTAAGAACTTGTCTCAAAATTTAAAAAAAAATTTTTTTAAAGAGCTGAAAGTGAGGCTGAGTACAGTAGCCCTGTGTTCAATCCCTACTGCTGCAAAATATAAAATAAAAGAAAGCAGAATAAAAAAGAAGGGAGAGATTTATATTTCTACTAGATATGACACAAGTTACAAATTTTGCTTTTGTCTTATAGATTTAAAAGACTTGAAGTAACACAATAAAAAATAGCTTCTCTGAAATTTTTAGTCCAGTGTGATGATCATACTTAAAGAAGCAGAAGAAAACTATTTGGTAGATGAGGAAACCATGCGACAAGCCAAGAGTACAGATGTCTATATACAAGACAGGACTAAGGTATAGGCAGTGTCTATAAGGAGATGGTTGTATGAGTAAACACATGTTTTAATTGCATACTTATGTATGCAATTTGCTTTCAAGAAAATCTCTCTGCAAAGATCAGTTCTATTCTGTTCCTGGGGAAGTGCATGAAGTAACAAAGAAACAGTTTTAAAGGCTAAAGCCCAGGAATTCAGTGTAATACAAGCATGAAAAATTAATAACCCACATTGTTTTGAATGGAAGCAGTTTGACAGTTTGGATTTCATACATGAGGAATGTATTTTGCAAAAGTGATCACAATACTTAAAGAATATTTTATGGTTATTATATAGTTGTTCTTTTTATAAGATTACATTTCTAATGAAATATTCTCTCTCATCCTGTTTTCTGTCTTCTTTCTCTATATCACAAACTTAAGTCAATATATAGTTAAGCAGGTTTTTGGTTATCACTTTATAACTAAGTTCTATCAAATGCTTACTTGAAAATATCTACTGAATCCCAAAAGATGCATGCAGTTTCAGACCCAGCATCTTCTGAAAAATCAGTGAAAAGAGAAAAGAGACAGGGAAACAGCTCCATCTGAGCTATGAGAATCTTCCTCAACCTCCTCTCTGTGTTTTAAACTGTGACACAAGACTGAGCCTATCAGTGTTCTAATCCTGTTATTAGGATTAAATGATCAAATACTGGTCAAATGCTTTAAATAGTACCTAGCAAGCGGCATGCAAAACCAAAATGTTTTTTAAATGTAATAAAAGAATGTAAGAAATATAAATAAAATGTGGTAGCCTACTTTGTAAACAACCTTTTTTCTTCTATAACAGGTGGACAAGAAAATAGCCCTCATCTTGGGATCCTGCCCACTTTAGTTCATTTATGAGCAATAAACATTACTATGTCACTGGATACTAGAAAAATGTTTGGTAGATGGGAGGCGATCAATGAATGTTTGTTGCATGAATGAGCATGATTCCAAAGCTTGGATTAGGGCCAGGCCACCAGTATCCAGCCTGAGGCCAGAATTATAATCATTCACACAAAATAATTTAAGTGGGACTGCATGTAAAAACAACGTCCTTAGAGAGATGTGAGCCTGAGCAATTAGACTTTGTGCTAGGCGCTATTTCATAAGGGATTACTAAAAGTCAGAGAATCCTAGGAGTGGGAACAGAGAAAGTCAATGCTGGAAACCAGGCAGGGCAAGTTAAAGTCAGGATGAGTTGTGGTTATCAACAGGCACAAACAGTACAACTTTTGTACCAAAAGATTAGCAAAAAGTGTGTTCCTCCTTGTTCCTAGTAAATGTCTCTAAATCTATAATAGTAATATGTCTCCTTGTCTTAATTATTTCCATATGTGCAAAAACTCTTCCAGGGGTGTTACAAATTGTTTTCAAATAATTTTAATCCACAGTTTTCCCTGATGCTGGGGGAATGACTCAGTGACAGTGCTTCAGTATACTGTGCATGAGGTCCTGTGTTCCGCCCCCAGGACCACCACTAAATAAGTGTTCTTTAAAACTGTTAACTCTACCATATACATTTCATTACACCAAGTGTTTCCTAGGTCAACCCTCTGGAACTCAGACAGAGTACATACCTCTTCTACATTATTTTTGCATATTTAAATCCAAAAATACAACTGGTGGGGTGTTTGTTTGTGTGTTTGTTTGTACCAGGGATTGAACTCATGACCTCACACTTGCCAGGCAGGCGCTTTTGCCACTGAGCTAAATCCCTGTCCCTAAATCCAAAAATATAACAGTCCTGTTTTCTAAGAATCTTCTCTGCTCCAGCTTCGTTTGTCTGTTTCTTTAAATAACTGTTTTCTGTTTTTCAAAATAACTTGTATTCTTTCCAAGCCCTTTACCTCCCTCATCTTCTCACTCTCAGACATGGGTGTTGTCAGCATTCCACACAAAACGTGGGGCCCGGAACTGAAACCATAAGCAGTGATAAAACTAATCAATAGTACAGAAAACACCGGGAGATACCATTTCTGTGTATGTGGCAAATGTGTATCTTAACAAAAAAAGTTTGCATTAAATCAGGGCAAATCAGTTTTTCTACGTCTTTTGTTTTGTTTTTGTTTTTGCCTTTCTGAGACAGGGTCTCACTGTATAGTTCAGCCTGCCCCTGAATTCACTATGTAGCACAGGCTGGCCTCAAACTTGTGGCAACCCTCCTGTCTCAACCTCCCAAGTGCTGGGATTGCTAGCGTGCACCACCACTTCCACCCAAAACAAGTTTTTCTGTAAATGATCAGATAGTAAATATAAGGTTCTGTCCCAATACTCACTGCTGTTGTAGCACAAAAGCAATCTTGTGCAGTATGTAAATGAAAATGTTTCAGTAAAAATCTCATTTGCCAAAATAGTGTGATTTTATTTGTGAATTTCTGCATTAGATCACTCAATATGCTTTCAGTCTACTAAAATTCTTGCTTTCCTCATGTCTCGCCTTAAACTATAGACCTTTAATATTTACTGAAAAAAAGATATTATATCTACTTCATTATAACTGTAGTCAATAGATTTAGCCTATATATCCAATGTGTCAGATCTATTTATTCTGACTTTTAGTCATTGTGTGTGAAAGTTGCTTTTCCCTATTTCATGCCAACTGCATATTTATCTATAGATGTGTTCTGTCTTCATTTTAGTGCAAAGTATTGACAAAAATGTTGAGTGAGACAAGTCCTTTTTGGAATAAAATTCCAAGTTAACAGAAATATATCAATAATCATTCCCTATACTGAGGAGACTGTTTCATTCTTCTAATCAGCTATTATGGATAATTTTTACCACCATTTTTACATTTTTACAACATATTCATAATTATGAGAAACTGTAAAATAATTTAAAAGACTATAAAATCTATACATGTAATACCTTGTAATACTACTTTATTAAATCAAGAAAGGAGTTGAAATTGAAATCTTTCTCTGTAATCTGGTATAAAGTTTACAGATGTTCTAAGCTTTTCAGTCCCCCTCCCAAGTCCTGGCAAATGAAGTACAATGTTTGTACTTCTAAGAAGTCGAATTGCAACATGTATAATGAAGAAGTTTCTACTAGTATTTGGAAGAGGAATGCTTGTGTCACAAGGAAGTATATTTTCCATTCATGGAGTATACTCAGAAAATGAATGATAAAATTTGAATGACGAATTTCTTGTGCCAAAGTAACAGTGGAATAGATGACAAGACCATGTCTATCTCCTAAAAATCTCCAAATGTAAAAAGCTTGCTCACTGAAGTAACTCTCAAGGATTTATTAAGGAAACAGCTTCCTGTCTCTCTGCTGATAGGGATATTGGAAGAGATGTTAAATCCCCACAAATACCTGCAGCTCATGGCTCACTTTCATTATTAATTCCTTGTTATCTGTAGCTCCTGAGATTATACCGGCAATGGCTCCGAAAGACAGGATATAGAATGAGATTGAATTCCTGACAGTCTGAGACTCATGAAATATTTATTTATACACAAGAAAGGGGGAAATGGACTGATTCTTTTCCTATTCTTATTAGAAATCTAGCCATGTAAATTCTGCTTTATCCTAAAGTAGAGTCATCCACAAAGAGCATTAAATATCCCATTCTATTTGTCTAGAATATTTTTCCATTCATACGTGGATCAATAGTATGACACTATTCTAGTGAAGAGAACTGCTATCTGAATTGTGGACATCTTGAGGTAAGAAGAGGTGCTGAAGTAAAGCTTGCATTAAAATTTAAATGGATGTCTTATGATTATAAGAAAATAACTTTGATAATTTTCAAAGCCATTTTCATCAAATTTCAATGAATAAAAATTGCTTTTCCTAAAAGCAAAATAAACTTAAAAATATGCAATTGCTATCTAAGCCTTGAAATGATGGTAACATTCAAAAGCAAAATAGTAATGATTAAAATGCAATCATGAATATTGTTTTATCAGAATTTCTATCCTGCTTGATTGTTTAATATTTCTGTATTCATGGAATATGCTAGCCTCTTAGCAGCATGTTCTCTGTTATAATTTTTATTATCCATGAAAAATCATACTGTACATTTCCTAGTGGGTAGAATGCTATTCACTTTCTTCTTTAGTATTTTCTTCTCTCTTTGTCAGCAGTCATTTATACCTAGACTCTTCAGTGATGCTACAGATAAGAGAAATCATAATTCACCAACTTATTGTCTAGTGCTTGGGGTTGAGAAACTTGTTATCATAACAATCACAGGGCTTGGGCAATAGTTCAGTGGTACTGCACTTGCCTAGCATTGCATGAGGTCCTGGATTCAATTCCCATCACCACAAAAAAATTAAAAATTAATACAATTACAACAACGTGAATATGAAAGAACCAAAGCAGAATGAGGAGACTGTTTCAGTTCTCTACTGATTTTGCCATAAGTTACCAGAAAAATCATCCATTCTTTTTTGAGAATAGTGAACCTCATTCTGTAAGCATTTACTATTCTATCTGTTCAGAACTCTGTCGCTCAGCTTCAGGAAAATTGCTGCTTTAATCATATGTCTCAGACAGAGGTTTCGACACAGAGTTCCGCTCCTGAAGTCTAGATCCATGAGAAGTGCTGTGTGCATGTCCAGGGCTGTGTTACTGCCCTGTAATGAAGAGGGCTCCAGGCATTCACCTCTGCTTGACCTTGAAATTTTGACTAAGCAGGAAACGAAAAATAAGGCAGAGTTGGAAATTGACCACCTGAACACTGAAGTCATACCCTGACATGCACATGGAGCCAATCAGAAAATGGGAGACTTATTAATTCAAGACTTTAGTGAAACCTCTGTAGGATCATCAGCTGTCCATTAAATTAATCATATGGAAAGTTCAGGGGCTACACACAACCTAGTTTGGGAAAGTCATTAAACAAACCAATAGCCATAACAAGAAACATCTACTGACCAGAAGGAATAGGAAAGCCTTTAATTTTCAGTGTTAGTTCACTGTATTATTTCAAATATCCACTTTTGATACAAACATTATAAAGCATGCAAATAAACAAAAGAGTATAGCTCAGACACTGGAAAAATAAGTGCCACATTAATGAAAACTGACCCTGAGGAAACCAAGACATTGGATATGTTAAACAAATATTTTAAATTACCTATTTTAGACATGATCAATGAATGTGTTAAAACTGTGTTTAAAGAACTAAAGGAAAATATGGAAACAATGTCTCACCAAATTAAGACTATCAATAACCAAATACAAAATTTAAAAAAGAAAATCAATTAGTGATTTTTTTCTGTATTATCATGGATTTTACATATATATATTCATAAAGGATATAAGCTGCAGTTTTATTTTTTGATAGTGCCTTTTTGATCTCCATTTCCATGTCTTTCTAAAATCTAGCAGGATTTTATATTTCACCTTGAGTGCTGATAGTTTGTGTTCTGGGGTGTTTATTTCATCTAGTTTATTTAGTGTATAAACACAACATTGTTTACAGTAGTCCCTTGTAATCCTTTCTGTACTCAAAATATGCCACCAAAAAAAACCTACAAAAATTAATATTTCACAGATAAATTCTACTAAACCTTCAAAGAAGTATCAATCCTATACACTTCACATAATTGCTCAAAAGCAATAGATGAGGAAGAAACATTTAATAACTTCATTTATGAAGCTAATACAGCTCTCATACTAAAAGAAAAACATCACAAGAAAAGCCACAGATCTATATTGCTTATGAATATAGATGCAGGACCCCTGCAAAATACTAGCAATCTAGATCTAGCAATGTATACAAAGGACTAGGTGTCATAACAATTGAGATTTATTCCAGAAATGAAACAATGGTTTAAGTAAAAAAATGCATCAATGTTTATATCATTAATATGGACATGCAAATGTGATATTAATTTACTATATTTATTTTATAAAGCGTGTTAACTTACTACATTTACTTTATAACACATGTTATAACTATACTAGTAATCACATTAATATAGAAAAACACAAACCCACATAATTACCTCGATGAACAGACAATAAAGCCATTAAAAATAATTGAACACTTTTCACACAAAAAAAACAAATTTGAAACAGAAGTCCCTCAGTGCAAAGAAGGGCCGCCATTGAAAGTCCTGAGCTAATATTCTACTTACTGGTAAAAGACTCAAAGCCATTTCCCTAAAGTCAGAAACAAGACAATTATTCTTCTCTCACTATTTCCATGGCTGTTTTTGGATGTGCCTGCCAAAACATATATTCAAGAAGAAGAAATAAGAATACAGATGAGAAAGAGGTAAAATTACCTATTTAGAGGTGAAATGTGTGATATACAGAAAATCTAAAAGAATGCACAAATATTAATAAAAAAATTAGAGCCAACAAATGAATTCAGCATAGTATGATAAAAGATAAAAATACAAATCTCAATTTTACTTACACATTATCATGAGAGATTCAAAGGTAAATTAATATAACAGTTCCAGGTATAATAATATAAAAATATTCAGATAAATTAAACAGTAGCACTATGACTCATCCACTGGAAACTATGACAAGCACTGAAAGAAATTAAAAATGATCTAAATAAATGGAAAGATGCCATATCTTCATGAACTAGAACAATTTTTCAAGAAAGCTGTATTCATGAAACTGGGCTACACATTTAATGCTGTTTTAATCAAAGCCCACATGTTTGTTCTACAGAATTTGAAAAGTTAAATGGGAAAGCAAAGGAGACAGAATAATGAAAAATAAAAACAAAACAAAAAACCTTATAAAAGAATATCAAAATTCAAGTGACCACATTTTCTAAACTTAATCTAATTTTTAACCTTACCAGAAAACTATCAAGATCACATAATATTAACATAAGAATAGATGAAGAGTTCAATAGAAGAGATTGAGAATCACAATAAAAAATAATTCAATATAAAGGACGCAAAAATAAGGACAGATATTTCAGTGGAATAAGGATGTATGCAATGACTAAAAGGCACATGAAAAAAAAATCTCAACATCATTTGCTGCAAAAAAAATCCAGATAAGAATCACAGTGAAATTCCACTTCAAACCTACTAGGAGAACTAATTTAAAAATATGGCTAATGATAGATGGTGTTGAGAATGTGAAGAGATTAGAATCTTCATATATTGTTAGTGGGAACATAAAATAGTTTTACAGTGGATTTGGAAAACACGGTGGTAATTCCTCCAAAAGAAAAACAAAGTTAATACATGCTTTGGCAATCTGACGCCTTGGAAATACCCAAGAAAAATGGAAACATATGTCTGCCGAGAAATATGTACACAAGCATTCATAGTAATATTTTCCATTATTGCCAGAATGCAGAAACAAGATTTAAAAGCAAAGTTCATAAAATGATGAATAAATGTATAGATAACTGCTGAGCGTGTAGCTGAGTGTTTCCGTATTTGTCTAACATGGGTGAGGATTGATTCCCCAGACATGGGGTGGGAGTTACGGTTTGTCTAAAGCATAAGCGGAAGTGGTAGATCCATATGATGAGCTGATTAGTGAGCAACAAAAAGGAACAAAGTGAGGAACCATGAACATACACTAAATTAAAGAAGCAAGGCAGGAACATTACAGATCATACTGTCCACCTATATGAAATGTCCTTCATAGGTAAACCCATAGTCACAAAATGTAGGCAAACGGTTTTGGGGAATTGAGGAAAAGGAATGAAATGGAAAATGATGTGTAAAAGGTTTCTTTGGGGGGCATTGAAATGTTCTGGAATTAGGTAATGGTAATAGCTGTACAATTTTGTAATAAGCTAAACTATCAAATTGTGCGTTTTAAAAGATGAATTTCATGGTATATGAATTTTATCTCAATCAAAAATAGAAAACCATTTATATTTTGTAAAAGACCAGTGTTGCAGCAGGCAAATGGCATAACTGGAAGCTCCTAGTGCTGTCATTGATGATTTTAAACCCTGGTACTAGTGGAGAGCGATGGTTGTCAGAACCATAGATCTTCAAATAAGGCAGAAGAAGCTAACCTGAACACAGGGACAGGTCAGGGTCCATGCTAGTGGCGAGGACACAAACCAAGGAACAAAGCAAATCCAGGGCTGAGGCTAGATGGCTGTAGTTATTATATTTTTTATGGCTTAGTCACCACTGTCAATAAAATCTCTTTTTTTCTACTTAAGCTGTTGGGTTGAATTTCCCTCCTTTGCCAGAAAAAATCTGGAATAATACCTGTATTTAAAGAAAAACAGTACTCAAAATTGTTTAAACTATTGTAACCCTAAAAACAGGAGTATATTACATGGTGTTGAGTGAAAGTTAAAACACAAGAAGATTATATTTCAATAGCATTGGCCAGAAAGTTGTTAATGGATAATTTAAGCTCAAATCCTTAATATGATGAGGCTGAAACTTAAGGAAAATCTTGATAATATCAAAGTTCAAAATGTTTCGGAAGAATATGACTTTGAATTATCAAGCCTAATTGTTATGAACAACCTGTGCTTGACTAATCCCTGTTTTAATTCAGCGAGCAAACTCCTCTGTACTGTTGCTGCTCAGTTATCAAGACACAGAATAAAGCAGGACAGACATGTTTTAGCCTGTATGAAAGCAACGCTTGAATTCAGTTTTCCGGTTAGTATATTTTCCACTGACTATTAATTTCCTTACTGAGTATTTAATTTGGCATAATTTAATTTTTTCAGATAATTTTACTATTAATAAAAGCAGTTATTGTACTGAAATAATGATAGCAATTTTCATTACAGCTTCTCAAACAACATATATAAGAGTCCACCGGTTACCACATTTACTATTAAACCCATACTAAAATGTATTTGTGGAATTAAGTTATAAATTATTTACTTATAGAATAATTCATTTTATGCTACACAAGTACAATTAATTTTAGCAGAGAGAATAACTGGATTATTCCCTACGCTCTAAAGGCATGGACAGTGCCTTCAATTGGCCTGAAAAAATGGGTACATAATAACTTCCTCTTCCTATACAAATAAGAAACAAAGTGCAAGAGAAGTATAAGTTATCTTTTTTTTTTTTTTTTGGTCTTTTTGAGACAGGGTCTTTCTATGCCATTCAGGTTGGCCTTGAGCTCACTTTGTAGCCCAGGCTGGTCTTGAACTTGCAACAATGCTCCTGCCTCAGCCTCCCGAGTGCTGGGATTACAGATGTGAGCCACCACGCCCTGCTAAATTATTTTAGTTCACAAAAATGTACACGATACAGAACTGTTGACTCTAAATAATATCTATAATAAGCAATCACTGGTAATCACAAGCAACAGAATTGGATCTGTTAAAATTTTAATAAACTACAAAAATTCTATAAAATAGGATTTTTGTCCAAAATATCTGGATTCACAGGGAGTCAAAATCTAATTTCCCTGCAATATATGCATGTAAGTGTTCAAGAAAGAGACAGAAGCACAAAAAGAGGAAAGAGAGAGACGAGAGGTATATCTTGAGGTGTAAATTTTCACCCTGGAAATTATAGAACTGTTTGGTAGTAATGAGTTCCTAACAACAACTGTCTCAGTAGCTGGTAAATTAAAAGCAAAAAAAAAAAAAAATCCTTTACTTTTCATAGGCAGAATATACTGCATTTGTGTGTAAATGCATTATTTTCTTTTTATAGACATGTTTGAACATTTGTTTCCTGAAGTAAGCTGCACAGAAAATAAAATACTTTTTCTAACACACACACACAGCAATTATTATATGCCATGTATGTTTTACAGGTATCTTGGGAATTTTGTTTGTACTTATTGGTTACTGAATCTTTGTGTATTGACTGATTCATACTGATTATTTACATTTCAGCAAATTATTGTAAATTTGATGAAAGGACAGACCGGTCTTCTGGTCAGTTGGAGTTAGTCTTTAATAACAATTTAAAGTATTTATCCATAGTTGGAGGTTTTTTCCTTAGAAGTAGGTTTGATTTATAAATTTTACAAATTTTGGCACCTCATGAGCTTGGTCACCCAAAGATCTGTAGCATTTAAACTGACTCTGTGGCAGACTTCATGCAGCAGTTAAGAAATAGATCCCTGCTGGGTGTGGTGACACACTCCTGTAATCCCAGCACTCAGAAGGCTGAGGCAGGAGGATCACCATGAGTTCCAGGCTAGCCTGGCATACACAGTGAACTCAAGTCCAGCTTGAACTACAGAGAGAGACCTTGTCTCAAAAACAAAAACAAAACAAACAAAACAAAACTATATCCCTACTTGAGGGACAGGAAGAAAGTTCACCAGTAGTGGTAGATTTATGGCATCCATGATGCAGTGGGATATTTTTTATCACTGCAACTTCTGAAAAGTCATCATCACTGCATGCAGTGGTAAGATAAGAGCTCAGTACTAAGGCAATCCCCAACCCAACCTTCTAGATGAACACCTTCTTTCCTGGTCTGCCATCTCCAGGCAGGATTCTTAATACCTCTGGGCTGCCTGAACTCCTAAAACACAGGTGTGTGCAGAACTGTTTCCAGTCAGTGTTTTGTGTTCTCATTTCATGTGACCCTTGCATGACTTTATTTGCTGTTTTGATAGTAAACTGAGATAAAATACAACTGATGCCAGAGTTAATATTCTTGCCTATCTTCAAAGTCAGTCTACCATTTTGTGGTTGTACTTAGCTCATCTGCCGTTCCACAAAGTAAATGGGATTGGTTAAATCCTTTTGTACATCCACTGCCTATGTCATAGGAAAGTTTAAATAAACAAGGATAATTATAATATAAATCTAAGTATTCTTTGATAGACAAGTTTAAGACATACAGGGAAAAAATGTGGAGATCTCAGAAATCATTGGTATTCTAGATGCACCTACAAGTGAAGAGCAATTCAGTCTCCCTACAAGATGACTGAAGGAAAAACAACAGAAGTAAGTTCAGCATTGTTTCAATTGTGTTCTGTAATTTAGTAAGGTCAAAATGATTTACAGGAGAATTAACTGCCAAATTACCAATGACCTGATGCTTAAGAGGTAGCGATAGGTAAAGACCCCCACTTTGTGCTTCATGAAGAGGTGTAAATAACTCCAGGATGCTAAGAGTAAACCATGAAACCAATCTGCAGTATCTTTGTAAAGCAGAAATTCTAAGCAAGTGTCTGGAAACAAGTCAAATGTTCTAATTTTTCCATAACATCAATATGTTCTCATCAAAAGAAGCATAGACAAACAAAGATGCACAGACATGTGTAGAAAGGAAGATGAAATTTACCTAAATTTTATATATTTTTTTCAAGGAAATGCCACAGGTTTAGGGAGCAGTTTGATTGTGTCTTACAAATATCTATTTCTACTCTCAAGACATTAGACATATGCATCGATCATGTTTGAGAAGCAGTAGTACAGGATTTAAAAGTTACCATTATAAAACAGTAGTAACCAGTTAAATATCTCTAATACTAATCAGAAACACTTGAGAAAACGCCTCAAATTTGTTACAATATCCAGTACATGCTGTTGGGGCCTCACCTGCAGACTCTTTACTTGTCTAATGGACACCTTGCTCTCCTCTTGTAGGAAATGGCTGCTAATAGCTCACAGCTGCCCCTCTAGACAAGAACTGCTTGTGGCCTCATGTGGTGGTACACATCTGTAATGCCAAAATTTTTGGAGGCTCAAGCAGGAAGATACCAAGTTCAACCCCAGCCTGGATTATTTAATGACTTAGTAAGATCTTGTCTCTAAATTAAAAATAAAATAAAGGGTTGAGAATGCATCTCACTACAAAGACTCTAGGTTTGATCCTTAGTACCCGAAGAATAAAAAAAATTAATTGCTTGTGATAAATGAAAACAACCCTGCTTTAGATGTTAGAGCAGACCCACTGCAATGGCTGCTTGAGAAGGAAGGTGGAAGTAGGGTATAAATTACATCCCAGGGCTAGGTGTGGCAGAGCATGCCTGTAATCTAGCACTCAGGAAGCTGAGGCAAGAGAATTGTTACAAGTTCAAGGCCAGGAGACTGAGGCAAGAGGACTCTTGCAATTCAAGGCCAGCCTGGACTAGAAAGGAAGGAAGGAA
>PVLA01010348.1:0-64514 GCA_004027455.1 Hydrochoerus hydrochaeris
GGAAAGCCCTTCTGAAAGGTTAGAGGGCATTTACCCCTCTGACAGGGCTCCAGCCCTTTTGCTTAGCAAGGCTGTGAAAGCCACACTGTTTCCTAGGAACGGTTCTCAAAGCACTGGGGTGGCATATTTGTGTAATCAAGCAGTTGAGTCCATCTACTGGGAGCTTTGCACAGGCCAGCTAATGTTGTTTAAGCCTTGTAAATTCCTAGGAAGGAAAGTAGGGCTGGCTTGGAGACTTGTTGGTGGTTTCCCATCATAGGGTTCTAGAAAATGCTAGTGTCATCTGCAGTGCCCTTTGGCACCTGCTTCCATGTGCCTTCCTCCTTTGAGAGCCCAGGCTGGTCCAGTGGCCCCACTTCTGTCATTCTTTAGGGAAACTGTGCTTCATGCAGTCACACACTGGTAGACAGATGTCTTGAGAGATACAGGCACTGCCCAGGACCCAGGGGGGGGGGTCTCAACTTGGTTTTTTCAAGAGATGTTTCCAGGTCAGTCTCACCTGTAGGTGGGTCTACTTGTTTGTACCATCCTCTTCTAGCTGACATAGCCTCCAATCCTGCCACTTCTTTCCCTCCATATGCTTATTCCATTCCCCACAGAAGCATCTTGCCTAGCATCATTGTCTTTTTGGACAATCTCTCTAGGAAAATTACTGAAGGTCTGTGTCTGGCTGAGGCTTGTGCACTGTGAGACAGGCAAGAGACCTGTGGGAGTTGGAGAACTACTTCCTTCCTAGAAACAAAAGTTGGGGAATCTGAATTCAGAATGGCCATGGTCCATAAATGAGTGGGGAAAATAAATCTTCAATAAAGGAGGCAGGCAGAGAGTGAAGCTACAAGGAAGGCAATAGCCAGGGCCTAAACAACAGTGGGAAAGTGCAGGATTGGCACTTGCATCCAGACAGGCTCACTGGGTTGAGTGCCACCCCAACCCACACCCAGGAAAAACCCAAAGCCAGGAGTGCAGGTTTCATCCTAGGGAGAGGTGCTCTGGATATTCCCTGGATGGGGGTGGTCAGGCCTGCAGTTCAACTTCGGGAGCAGATTCTCTTGTAATCTCGCATGGTCTTGGCCATGAGAGTGGCAATTTTTTTCATGGCAGGCTTCCTGCTGTCAGGCCATGGAAACATGGCAAGTGAGGCAGGGATGAAATGGGCACAGGCTTGTGTCTGAGCAGCAGGACTCACCCAGGCTCCTCTGTTATTGCTGCAATTGCTGGTGGAGCTGATTCATGTCCCCAAGTGGTGATGTGTACAATGAACCTGGGTTTTTTAAAGACCGTTGCTGGTGCTGCTGCTGCTGCTGTTCCTGCTGCCACTGTTGCCCCTGCTGAGGCTGCTCTTGCTGGTCCTCTTGTGCTTTCTTCTCCTCCTGACCTTTCTCAGTCTCTCTCCACTCATCAGTCTCCTAGTCCTCATCCCCTTTCCATCCTATTCCCCTCCTTCTCTTCCTCCTTTTACCTTCTCCTAAAAGGCAAATTTCTGCTTCTGCCTGGGCACGGGCACAGTGCTCATAGGGATGGGCTGATTTTTTTAGGTTTTGGCCTTCTGGGCCCTGACATTTCACATACTGTTGGTCATGTCTTGGAGTCGCTGTGCTCAAGCATACTCAAGCCACAAGTACATGTCCCACCAGGGCTCCTGCTTCTCTGCCTCTTGGTCCTTAAAGTGTCTGCCATAATGTAGTTTTCATAAATGATCTGTCTTTTCTGTGAGACTTCCATTGCAGGACTCTATGCGCCAGAGCTCATGAGCTGGGCACATCTCCTAGAGGGGTAGAAGGATGCAAATGGGGGTAAAGCTCATGTCATAGATGGCATCTGGGTTGTTAGAGAGAAACTTGCAGAAGCTTTCTTAGAAGGCCATCCTGCTGGCCAGAGATGCAGAGGCAAACTCCGAGGAGCCTGGCATCTTGGAGTGGTTTCTGTGTGTGCTGCAGTGGGCTTCCTTGTCCAGTAACTGATTTGCCCACAGAATGGCTCCTGGATCCAGCCTGGTTGCACCTTGGCAGTTCTTGGTGAGATGCTCGGTGAGCATTTATTCAGATGTGGGGGTGTCCAGTGCCTCTGGGGAGCCATATTAGTGCTGGCACAGAGGTAGAGATAGCCCAGAATCTGGGCCAGAAGTGTGAGGCTAGCCATGTCTGTGGCCAAGGTGATCAGAAGCTTCCCAGGGAGGAGAAGGGGCTGCAAATATGAGGTGCATCTGGCAGCTGCCTGTGCCTGGCAACAGATGGCAAAGCAGCTGGTAGGTGTGGGGAGCAGAGGCTGTCCTGTGGGTCCAATCCGAGGGCTGTAGGCTGGGCTCCATGTCTCTGCTTTTTCAGGTGGGAAGCCCCAGAACTGCCAGCCCTCTTGCAGAAGCACAGGCCCACCACAGCCTTCTGTGTCACTGCTCTCCTCAAAGCACAGGCAGCTCTGTTCTTCCTTGGGCTGGCATACTGACAGGCTTTTCCACTGGGTGGCCAAGTCCCTGGCCAACTCGTCAACCTGATGGTCTTTGCACAAGCTCTTGAGTATCTCTTTGACACAGGTGCACTCAAGGACTTCCACAGTTATGGGCAGGGTCTAGAGATCCTTAATTATTTGCCAAGCTTTTGAGGGTCGCTGGTGCCCAACAGGTGCCCCTGAAGCTTGTGTTCTGCTTGCTGCATGGGCTCCCACCTGGCACTCGCCATTTGTGTCCTGCATAGCTCTCCTTGCTCAGCATGCTGGCTGCTCTCCCTTCTCTGGACCAACCCAACTCCTAGGGGCTAGCTGGGGCTGGGTTCACCCAGGAGGGCCACTTGCTCCAACACACAGCTCAACTCAAGCCAAGCGGTCTAGGTGAAGGATGGCCACCACAATCCACACCTTCAATAAATGAGCAGGTTTTTCTCCAAGCACAGAGCTGAGCTTCAGGAAAGTAACCTTTCACCTATCTGCTTTCGCTTCCTGCTTTTGGCTTGCCTCTCCCACATGAATGTGGCCTTATACAGCTGGCAGACTCTTCTTCCAAGTATGCTTCCAAGCCAAACAGCACAACAGCCCCCAGGGCAGCTTCCAAGACTTTGGTAGTTTTGATGCCTTGAGCTTTGCCCACTCTCCCACAATGCACCTGCCCAGAAGTCCCACCCATTCAGGAAATTCCTACCTACCTATCTAGCTACCTACTTACTTACCAGTGGGCCCCTCCCTCCTCTCTGTGCTTCAGCTCATCCAGTCTTTCACCAGCTGCACTATTCTCCCATGTTCTCTTTATTTCTGCACTCCTTGCCTCCATACTTCTCTTGCCCTGTCTTGGGGTAGTACCCAAAAGCCATTGGGATGAGCTCTGTGCCCACTGGCCACTTCTGTGCCCAATAATTTCCTATGGGGCCAGGCTGGTTCTCCTTCATCTTCCAAAAGGGCAAGGCTGCACTCAAAGTTCCCTCTTCCTGCCCAAACCTCCCAGTGTCCTGCAGGAAAGGCCTGAGCCTAAAGGCCCTGCCTAGCTATGCATCTGCTCTCAGCACTCCAGTGTGCTTCAGCCACTCACTGCAGGGGACTGTAGTTTCCCCTTCTCTGAAGCCTCTTGAAAACAAACCACCATGAAGCTTGGGGTTCAAAATGTTCACAAGCACTGGACCCTCCAGTGGGTCCTTGGGGATTGGGGCTGGGATATTTCTCTGCTTGTATGCTTTCAAGACTGCAGAGGTCATCCTCCCATAATTTGGCAAGTAAGTCCTTGGGAGCAAAAATGGATGACAAGGTGATGGACAAAAGCACAAGCTGCACTCTAACACCATTTTCTCTTTCTTTCTGCACCCCTTGCATCCTTAATTCCCTGTCCTGGGGTTGTGCTCAAAGACCATTATGATGGGCTCTGTGCCCACTGGCCACCCTGTGGCCCAATCAATTGCTGTGGGCCTAGGTAGATTCTCCTTTAGTTGCCAAAGGGGTGGGGCTTGCTCACAGTGCCCTCTTCCTGCCCCACCCTCCCTGGGTCCTGGCATGAAAGGCCTGAGCCTAAAGGCTCTCCCTAGCCATCTGTCAGCTCTCAACACTCCACTCTGCTTCACACAGTCTCAGGGTACTGTAGTTTCCCCTTCTCTCCAGCTTCTTGCAAACAAACTGCCTCGAGTCTTGGGATCCACCACATTCACAAGCACTGGATCCTGCAACTGGTCCTTGGGGCTTGAGGCTGGTGTATGTCTGTGCCTGTAATCACTCAAGACTGCAGAGGTCATCCTCCCATCGTCTGGCAAGAAAGTCCTTGGGAGCAAAGATGGATGACAAGGTGATGGACAAAAGCATGTGGCATCTTTCCCCCACCCAGCTAAACCAGGGTGTTTTTGAGGGCTGTGGGCAGATAGCTTCAGACAGCCTGCTCCCTGGTGGCTCCATATATTGAGTCAGGAGCCTTTGTGCATCCTGCACATGAAAGCCCACACGCTGAGTCCCTTTGCCTGCTGCTACCTCAGTGGCTCTCTCACCCCACTCGAAAGCTACATTGCACAGGGGATCTGGGCATTGCACCTTTGACAACACTTGCAATGTGCCACACTGCGACTGCATCTGCAGCTCATCCTGAGTCAGTCTGTGCTAGTTGCATTTCTCCCAGTTACAGATGACACAATCCAAACTGGTTCAGGGACAGAGCATCCAGAAAATGGAATACCAACATCTTATAGGGCCTGGTGAGTGGGATGGCAGGCCTCTAAGATCTTCTGACAAGAACAAGTAAGCAGGCCACAGATCTCAGGAAATAACCAGTCTGCAATTGAGACAAGGTCCCCTGTTCAAGGATGAATAGACCCTAGAGTTGTGCCTTTCAGTTATTTTGTGTATGTGTGTGTGTGTGTGTGTGTGTGTGTGTGTCTGTGTCTGTGTCAGTTTCTGTGTGTGCCTTGGCATGTGAAAGGATGTGTTTCAGTGTATGTGTCTGTGTGTGCCTGTGTAGAATTTTGGGCTTGAGCATGCCTAGGGCCATCCTCCATTCCACTTTCCTGGCACTGAGCAATATCCTCAGCCCAATTCTGATTTCTGCTGGGAAGTCTGGGAATTTGCACATTGCCCTCACCATGTCAGAACTTGCTAGTGCCCTGCCCAAGCAGGCCAGGGCCACCAACTCCCCCTGGGGATGTCTCAGTCATTGAACCTGCCACAAGTCCTCATCCAGGGCTGGAATGCCACCTTCACAGGGCAGTCTCCTAGGGATTGTCTCTTCCTTCAAACTAGAGGGAACATACTTCTGAAAGGTCAGGGGGTGTTCACCCCTCTGACAGGGCTCCATCCTTTTGCTTTAGCCTCCTGTGAAAGCTACCCTGCACCCTAGGGATGATCCTCAAAGCACTGGGTGGGCCTGTTTGTGTGTTCAAGTAGTTGAATCCACCTCCTGGGAGATTCACAAGGGCAACCTAAAGTTTGTTGAAACCTTGGAAATTCCTAGGATGAAAAGTAGGGCTGGCTCAGAGACTTGTGTGTTTCCCATGATAGGGCTCTAGACAATGCTGGTGCTATCTGCAGTGCCCCTTGGCACCTCATTCCCTGGGCCTTCCTCCCTTGTGAGCCCAGGCTGGACCACTGGCCACTCTTCGGTCATGCTTGAGGGAACCTGTGTTTTCTGCAGGCACACACCAGTAGACAGATGGCTTGTGAGATGCAGGCACTGTGGAGAACCCAGGCGAGTATCTACTAGGTTCCTCCAAGACATGTTTGCATGTCACTCTCACCCTTAGGTAGGTCAATCGACTTGCTTGTACCATCCTCTTCCGGATGGCATAGCATCCCATCCTGCACCTCAACTCTCTTTCCTTCTGTATGTTTATCCCATTCCCCAAAGTAACACTGTGCCTAACTGCATGGTCTTTTATGGACAATCTCCCTAGGTAATTCACTCAGGGTCTGTGTTTGGCTTAGGCTTGTGCACTCTGAGATGGGAAAGAGCTGTGGGACTTGGAGGACTACTTGCTTCCTGGAAACAAAACCTGGGGAATCTGAATTCAGAATGGCCAGGGTCCATAAGAGGGTGGGAGAAATCCATCTTCAGTAAAGGAGGAAGGTGGAGAGCCAAGCTACAAGGAAGGCAAGAGCCAGGGCCTGAACAACAGTGGGAAAGTGCAGGATTGGGACTTGCATCCAGACCTGCCCGTTGCATTGAGTGCCACCCCAACCCACACCCAGGGAAAACCCAAAGCCAGGAGTGCCAGTTTCCCCCTAGGGAGAGGTACTCTGGATATTCCCCTGTTGAGTCAGGCCTGTGCTTGATCTTTGAGAGCAGATTCTCTTGTAATATCTCAAGCTCTTTGTCATGAGAGGGGTGATTTTTTTCGTGGCAGGCTTCCTGCTGTCGGGCCCTGGCAACAGGGCAAGGGAGGCAGGGTTGAGATGGGCACAGGCTTGTGTCTGAGCAGCTGGATTCACGCAGCATCCTCTGCTGTCACTGCCACTGCTGGTGGGGCTGCCTTGGGACCCAGAGGGTTGCTGTGCCCCCTGGGCCTTGGCTTTAGGCAAGTCACTTGCTGGTGCTTCTGCCGCTGCTGCTGCTGATGCCGTTGATGCTGTTGCTGCTGCTGCTGCTGCCACTGCTGCTGCTGCTCCTGCTGCCCTTGCTGAGGCTGCTCTTGCTTGTCCTCTTGTGTTTTCTTCTCCTCATGCTCTTCCTCGGGCTGCCACTGCTCCTCTGACTCCCAGTCCTCCTCCCTTTGCTCTTCCTATCCCCCTCCTTTCTTCTCTTCCTCCTCCTCTTTTTCTTTCTACTCCAAATACAAAGTCCTGCTTCTTCCTGTGTGAGGGGGCTTTGCTCATAGGTATGAGCTGACTGTGCCGGGCTTTGGGCTCCTGGGCCCTGGCAATTCAGATCCTATTGGTCACATCTTGGGGTCACTGTGTTTGGGCATGTTCAAGCCACAAGTATATGTCCCACCAGGACTCCTATTCCTCTGGCTCTTGGTGCTTCTAGTGTCTGTGACAATGTAGTTTCCATAAATGATCTGTCTTTTCAGCAAGATCTGCATTGCAGGACTCTATGCTGCGGATCTCGTGAGGTGGGCACTTCTCCAAGATGAATTGAAGGACATAATCGGGGATGAAGCTCACTTCATAGATGGCATCTGGGTTGTTGGTGAGGAACTGGTGGAAGCTCTTGTAGAAGGCCATCCTGCTGGCCAGAGATGCAGAGGCAAATGCCGAGGAGCCTGGCATCTTGGAGTGGTTTCTGTTTGCACCGCAGCGGGCTTCCTTGTCCAGTAGCTAATTTGCCTGCAGTGGGGCTTCTGGAGTCAGCCAGGCCATGCAGTGGCAGCTCTGGGAGAGGAGCGAGGCGGGTGTGTGTTCAGGTGCGGGGGTGTCCAGTGGCACTGGGGTGCTATAGTGGTGCTGGCACAGTGGCTGAGATAGTGCAGAGTCTGGGCCAGAAGCATGATACAGGCCTTGGCCAAGGCCATGACTGTGGCCATGGCCCTGGCCGTGGTGATTAGAAACTTCCCAGGGTGGAGAGGCAGGGGCCAAGAATGTGAGTCCCATCTCGCTGCTGCCACTGTTCTGGTAGCAGATGGCAAAGTGGCTGGCAGGTGTGGGGAGCTGAGGCTGCCCTGTGTGTCCAATCTTAGTTCTGCAGGCTGTGTTCACTGGCTCTGCTTTTCCACATGGGAAGCCCCAGGCTTCCCAGCTCTCTCGGGGAAGCCCATGCCCACTGTGGCATTCTGTATCTCTGCTATCCTCAAAATGTAGGCTGCTCTGTGCCTCCTTTGGCTGGCATACAGATAAGCCTTTCTACTGGGCTGCCAATTCCCTGGCCAACCTGCCAACCTGCTGGTCTGTGTGTAAGCTCTTGATTGTCTCTCTGACACTGGTGCAACTAAGGACTTCCACAGTCCTGGGCAGGGCTGAGAGCTTCCTTAGGTATTTGCCAAGCTTGTGGGGGTCGCTGGTGTGCAGCAGGTGATCCTGAAGCCTGTGTGCAGTTTCCAGCATGTGCCCCCACCTAGCCCTATCCATCTCTGTCCTGCCTATCTCTCCTGGCTCACCATGCTGGCTGCCTTCCCTTCTCTGGCCCAAGCAGTCTCCTTGGTGCCATCTGCAGCTGGGTTCACCCAGCAAGTCTGCTTGTCCCAACACTGCTCAGCAAAAGCCAAGCAGTCCAGGTTGAGGGAGGCCACCACAATCCATGCCTTCAATGCAAGAGCAGTTGTATCTCCAGGGGCAGAACTGAGCTTCAGGACAGCAACCTTCCACCTTTGTCCTTTCTCTTCCCACTTCTCTCTTTTCTGTTCCACACAAATGTGGCCTAAACAGCTGGCAGAATCACCTTCCAAGTATGTTTCCATGCTAAAAAGCACAAGAGCCCCCAGGACAGCTCTCAAACCTTGGGACCTTTTGAGGCATTTGGCTCCACCCACTCTCCCACAATGCACCTGACCAGAAGTCCCACCCATTCAGGAAAACACAACCTACCTACCTAGCCACCTGCCTACTAACCTACCAGTGGCCTCCTTCCTCCTCTTTCGGCTTCAACTCATCCACGCTTTCACCAGCTGCAATCTTCTCCCATGTGCTCTTCCTGCACTCCTTGCCTCCTCAATTCTCTTGCCACATCCTGGGGCTGTGTTCAAAGACCATTTGGATGGGCTCTGTGCAAACTGGCTTCCCTGTGGCCAAATCATTTCTGAGGGGCTAGGCAGGTTCTCCTTTACCTGCCTATAAGGCAGGGCTGCACTCTAAGCTCCCTCTTCATACCCCACACTCCCAGGGTCCTGGCAGGAAAGCCTGAGCCTAAAGGCCCTGCTTAGCCATCTTTCTGCTCTCAACACTCCACTAGGCTTCACCCACTCCCTGGGAGAACTGTAGTTTCCCGTTCTCTGTAGCCTCTTGCACACATACCTCCATAAGGCTTGGGATTCACCATGTTCTCAAGCACCTGAATCTGCAACGTGTCCTTGGGGCTTGGGGCTGGGGTACCTCTGTATTTTTAACCTCTCAAGACTGCAGAGGTCATCATCCCACCATTTGGCAAGAAAGTTCTTGGGACAATGTTAAATGAGAAGGTGATTGACAAAAGCAAGTTGCATCTTCCCAACATACAAACAAGGGTGTTTTGCAAGAGCTGTGGCCAGATAGCTTCAGGCAGCCCGTTCCCCTCATGGCTCTCAATATCGAGTCAGGAGCCTTTGTGGATCCCACACATAAAAGCACACAGGCTGGGTGCCTTTGCCTGCTGGTACTTCACTGGCTCTGTCACCAGGCTCAAAAGCTACATTGCACAGGCGATCTGGGGCATCACACCTTTGACAGCTCTTGCATTGTGCCACACTGGGGCTGCATCTGCTTCTCATTCCGAGCCAGTCTGTATTCATTGCATTTCTTCACAGTCACAAGTGACACAATCCAAACTGATTCAGGGAAACAGCGTCCCAAAAATGGAATCCTAGCATCTTAAAGGGCCTAGTGAGATGGGAGGCCTGTAAGTTCTTCTGACAAAAAAGAAGAAATCAGGCCACAGTTCTCAGGAATTAACAAGTCTGCAATTGAGACAAGGACTCCATTTCAAAGGTGGATGGAACCTAGAGTTGTGCCTTTCTGTGTTTTTGTCTGTGTGTGTGTGTGTGTGTTTCAATTTCCTTGTGTGCCTTAGAATGTGACAGGATGTGTTTCAGTGTGTGTGTCTCTGTGTGCATGGGCCTGTTTGTGCCTGTGAAGAATTTTGGGCTTGACCATGCATAGCGCTCTCCCCAATCCCAGGTCAGTGGCACTGAGCAATACCCTTACCCACTTCTGAGGTCTTCTTGGAACTCGGAATTTGCACATTTCCCTCACTTGGTCAGAACTTGCTAGTGCCCGACCATAGCTCATCAGAGCCACCAACTCCCCCTGGGGATGTCTCTGTCATTGAAGTTGCCACAAGCCCTCATCCAGGGCTGGAAGGCCACATGACAGGTCAATCTCCTAGGAATTGTCTCTTCCTTGAGACCAGAGGGAAAGTCCTTCTGATAGGCAAGATGGTGTTTACCCCTCTGACAGGGCTCCAGCCCTTTTGCTTAAGGCTGCTGTGAAAGCCACCCTGCTCCTGAAGGACAGTCCAGAAAGCACTGGGTTGGCCTGTTTGTGTGTTCAAGCAGTTCAATCCACCTACTGGGAGATTTATGCAGGCAGACTCATGTTTGTTTAAACCTTGGAAATTCCTAGGCAGGAAAGGAGGGCTGGCTTGGAGACTTGTTGATTGTTTCCTATCATAGTGCTCTAGAATTTTCTGGTATCTTCTACAGTGCCCATTGGCACTTGTTTCCATGTGCCTTGCTGCCTTTTGAGCCAAGCCTGGTCCAGTGGGCACACTTCTGTGATTATGAAGGGAATCTGTGGTTCATGCAGGTACACACTAGTAGACAGCTTGTGTGATGCAGGCACTGTAGAGGACACACGCAGGTCTCTAACAGGTTTTCAAGAGATGTTCCCAGGTGAGTCTCACCCTTAGGTGGATCTACTTGCTCATACCATCCTCTTCCAGCTATCATAGCCCCCTATCCTGCACCTCAACCCTCTTTCCCTCTGCATGTTTATCCCATTTCCCATAGAAGCAGCATGCCTAAAGGCAGTCATTTTCGGACAATCTCTCTGGGCAGTTGACTGAGGGTTTCTGTCTGTCTGAGGCTTGTGCTCTCTGAGATGGGAAAGAGACTTGTGGGAATTGCAGGACAACCTCCTTCCTAGAAACAAAACTTGGGGAATCTGAATTCAGGATGGCCACTGTGCATAAGTGGGTGGGAGAACTCAACCTTCAATAAAGGAGGCAGGAGGAGAGCCACGCTCCAAGGAGGGCCAAAGCCAGGGCTCGAACAAGAGTGGGAAAGTGAAGGATTGGACTTGAATCCAAACAGGTCCATTGGTTGAGTGCCATGCCAACACACACCCAGGAAAAACACAAAGCTGAGAGTGCAGGTTTCCCCCTAGGGAGAGATGCTCAGGTGAGTCAGGCCCATGCTTCATCTTTGTGAGCAGATTGTCTTGTAATCTCCCAAGGTCTTGGCCATGAGAGGGGTGATTGTTTTTGTGGCAGGCTTCCTGCTGTTGGGCCCTGGAAATGTGGCAAGTGAGGCAGGGCTGAGCTGGGAACAGGCTTGAGTCTGAGCAGCAGGATTCACAAAGCCTCATCTGTGGTCGCTGCCACTGCTGTTGGGGCTGATTAAAGCACCCATGGGGTGCTGTGCCCCCTGAACCTCTGCTTTAGGCAAGACATTTGCTGGTGCTACTGCCTCTGCTGCTGCTGCTTCTGCTCCTGATTCCACTGCTGAGGCTGCTCTTTCTGGTCCTCTTGAGCTTTCTTCTCCTCATGCCCTTCCTCAGGCTCCTGCTGCTCCTCTGTTTCCTAGTCCTCCTCTCCTTTCCCTTACTATCCACCTCCTTTCTTCTCTTTCTCCTCCTCCTTTTCCTTCTCCTCCAAATGCAAAGTCCTGCTTCTGCCTGGGTGTGCGCCCAGAACTCATAGGTATGAGCTGACTTTGTCAGGCTTCATGCTTCTGGGGCCTGGCCATTCAGATCCTATTGGTCACATCTTGGAGTTGCTGTGTTTTGGCATGCTCATACCACAGGTACATGTCCTTCCAGGACTCCTGCTCCTCTGGTTCTTCGTCCTTAAAGTGTCTGAGACAATATAACTTCCATAAATGATCTGTCTTTTCAGTGAGACCTGTATTGCAGGACTCTATGTGGTGGAGCTCATGAGGTGGGCACTTCTCCAAGACGGGTTGAAGGATTCAATCAGGGATGAAGCTCATGTCATAGATGGCATGAGGATTGTTGGAGAGGAACTGGCAGAAGCTCTCATAGAAGGCCATCCTGCTGGCCAGTGATGCAGTGGCGAACCCTGAGGAGCTTGGCATCTTGGAGTGGTTTCTGTTTGTGCTGCAGCTGGCTTCCTCATCCAGAACCTGATTTGCCCACAGAGGGGCTCCTGGAACTAGCCCAGCTGCACAGTGGCAGCTCTGGTCTAGGCATTCGGTGGGCATGTTTCCAGGTGCAGGGGTGTCCAGTGCCTCTGGGGCACCATAGTAGTGTGGATACAGAGGCAGAGACAGTCCAGAGTCATGAGGCTGGCCATGGCCAAGGCTATGGCTGTGGCTGTGGCCCTGGTCATGGTGATTAAAAGCTTCCCAGGATGGAGAAGCAGGGGCTGCCAATGTGAGGCACAACTCCTAGCTGCCTATGCTCTGATGGCAAATGACCAAGTGGCTGGGAGATGTGGGGAGCTGATGCCACCCAGTGTGTCCAATCTGAGGGCAGCATTCTAGGTTGCCTGGCTCTGGTTTTTTGCACAGGAAGCCCCAGGCTTATCAGCCCTCTGGCAGAAGCACATGCCCACCGTGGCCTTCTGCATCTCTGCTCTCCTCAAAGTCCAGGTGGTTCTGGGCTGCCTTGGGCTGGCATACATAAAAGCCTTTCCACTGGGCTGCTAAGGCCCTGTACAACCTGCCAACCAGCTCGTTTTGGCACAAGCAATTGACTGTCTCTCAAGCTCTGCATCATGTTGGAACTTTGTGCACTGGGAGAACAGGCATCCTACTCACCACCCTGGTAATCAGCTGGGGGCCTAGCAAGCCACCAACGCACCAGGGCAAGAACTATCAGCAATTCCTGATCTCTGTATCATGTTGGAACTTTGGGCACTTGGGAACAGGCAGCTTACTCACCATCCTGGTAAGCAGCTGGGGGCCTAGCAAGCTTACCACCACACCAGGGCAAGAACTACCAGTGATTCATGAGCTCTGCATCATGTATGAACTTTCAGTGCTGGGAGAACAGGAAGTCTACTCACTGCCCTGGTAAGCAGCTGGGGACCTGCAGGTGTGTGGGCTAAGGATCAGACATCAATCCATCCTCTCCCCCATGTTAGGGCACCGGCGGTCTGAGTATCTCAGGAGGATGAATGTATGCAGCAAGGCAAGTAAGGGGTATTTCCTTCTACCATCTCTTTGAATGCAAATATTTATATTTTTATCACTGTTTTAATGAGTTTTGATTAATGGTACTGCTCTCTTCAATATTCTGTTTTTATAAGTTCGATATTTCCTTCCATTTTGTTCTACCTGATTGAAAGTACAGCTAATGTGAACAAAATAGGATGTACTATGGTGCCTATTGCTCATGTTCTGGTGACCTGCTGTGAGGTTTGTGCTAGTTTCACTGCACTGTGGTCACATGGGTTTGTTCTGTCTTGTTCTGCTTTATTTTGCTACCTTCAAAAAAAAGATAACAAAGTAACAACATACCTCCAAAAAACTCCCAACTCCACCAAATCTGATCCATGGAGCACAGATGAGGAGAAACTCAAAAACAAGGCAACTGAATTATATAAGGTAATTAAAAAGTAAATAACAACAACAAAACAAGTCAGTAAGCTACTGAGCAACCTGAAACAGTATATAAATAACCAGATAATTTACTCAAAAAGTAAAAGGAAGAAAAGAAAATGCTCTAGAGAATATGGCTGCATATATGTTTAAGTGTGGAAGATTGATAACCATGTTGCTAATTTGTTACTGGATCATTGATTGCCCTTCTTTTCTGTCTCACTGTTTGAATGTCCACTTGTATGCTTCAATTTTGTAACTTGAACAACTATGTCTAAGAAGACAATATGTAATTTACCAACTAGTGATTTCTTACTGCTTATTTTTTTCTGAAATTCTGTATTGTTTCTACCCGTTTTCCTGTTTTGTTTTTTTTTCCTCTTTAAATAAAACTTTAAAAGAAATTTTAAAAAGATGATTATAGGAAAGCATAAGACTCAGTTGTTCATGGATGTAGACACCATGCTTTAATATAATAACTAACCCATAATATGTTGCAGATTTGAACTAGAAGCACTGTACTTTGGAAATGACTTTTCTTAAAACTAAGTTTTCTTATTTACCAGAATGTATTTTATCTCTGAATCCATGCAGAGAATTTCTCTCTGGTCTTAACAAAATAATGCAGCACTTAGGGACAAAGATACAACCCAGTAGCCCTGCACCAGAGGCCAAGATGGAGAAGACCTCAATGGCCACCATCACTTTCCCCTTGCTGCTGTGGTAAATGGGGAGGAAGGTGACCCACACACTGTAGAACACCAGCATGCTGAATGTCAGGAACTTGGCTTCATTGAAGGTGTCAGGCAGGTTCCTGGCCAGGAAAGCCACGGTGAAGCTGAGCATGGCCAGGGAACACAGGTATCCCAAGTTATTATTTATTCCAAGTTTCTTAAGTGTTTTTATTATGAACATGTGTTGCTTTTTCTGCATCTATTGAGATGACCATGTGGTTTTTGATTTTGGCTCTGTTGAGGTGGTTTCTTACATTTATTGATTTGCGTATGTTAAGCCATCCCTGCTTTCCTGGAATAAAACCCACTTGGTCATGATGTATAATATTCTTGAGGATTTGCTGCATTCTATTTGCCAGTATTTTGTTGAGAATCTTTGCATTAGTGTTCATTAGTGAGATTGGCTTATAGTTTTCTTTTTTGATTGGATTTTTTTCTGGATTTGGTATCAGAGTAATAGTTGCCTCCAGGAATGATTTAGGGAGGATTGCTTTTTTCTCAATTTCATTGAAGAGTTTAAGAAGTACTGGAATCAAATATTCTCTAAATTTCTTGTAGAATTCAGTGGTGAATCCATCAGGACCTGCACTTTTCTTTGTTGATAAGTTTTTAATTACAGTTTCAATTTCAATAGTTGATTGTGTTGTTCAAAATTGCTATATTTTCTTGGTTGAGCTTTGGTAGTTCATATGTTTCTAGAAATCTGTCCATTTCCTCTGTGTTTTCCACTCTATGTGAGTAGAGATATTCAAAGTAGGTATTCATGATGTTTTGCATTTCCATGTGATCTGTAGTAATTTCACCCTTTTCAGTTCTTATTGCATGAATTTGGGTTTTTTCTTTCTTTCTCTTGATAAGGTTAGCTAGAGGTTTGTCAATTTTGTTTGTTCTCTAAAAAAACAGCTTTTTGATTAATTAATTCTTTGTGCTTTCTTTTAGTTTCAATTGCATTGATTTCTGCTCTAAGGTTTACAATTTCCTCTCTTCTATGAGCTTTAGGTTTAGCTTGCTCTTCTTTTTCTAGAAACTTGAGATGGAGCATTAGGTTGTTTATTTGTGCTCATTCTGTTTTCTTGATATGACAATTTATTGCTATATATTTACCACTTAATACTGCTTTCCATGCATCCCACAGATTACAGTATATTGTTTCTATATTTTCCTTGAATTGTAGGTATTGATTTTTTTCTTCTTTAATTTCATCTGTAGCCCACTGGTTTTTCAAGAGGCTGTCATTTAATTTCCTTGTATTTATACAGATTTTACAATTTCTTTTGCCATTAATTTCCAATTTCAGTGCACTATGGTCAGACATTATGCATGGTTTGATTTCAATACCTTTGCATTTACTTAAGAATATTTTATGGGATAATATATGGTGTATTTTGGAGAATGTCTCATGTGCAGCTGAGAAGAATGTGCATTCTCATGTTGAGTGGAACACTTGGTAAACGTCTACTAAACATAAACACTTGGTTAATGTCTCACAGGTATGATTCAGTTCTGTTATTTCTTTGCTGACCTTTTGTCTAGTTGATCTATCTCTTTGTGACAATAGACTGTTAAGATCTCCTCTTATAATTCCATTCTGGTGTATTTGGTTTTTCATGTCCATTAGTATCTGTCTTATATAGTTGGGTGCTCCTGTATTTTGTGCCTATATATTTATAATTGTTAGTTCTTCTTGAATTTTTCCACTAACAATTATGTAGTTACCTTCTCTATCTCTTTTAATCATTTAAGGTTTGAAGTTCATGTTGTCTGAAAACAGAATAGCTACCCTTGCTTTTTTCTGGGTTCCTGTTGCATGGAATACTATTTTCTACCCTCTGACTTTTAAGCTATGAGTTGCCTTTTGGGTCAGATGTGCTTCTTGTATACAACATATTGTGGGAGCCTGTATCTTGATCCACTCTGCCAAACTATTTCTTTTTATAGGTGAATTTAGGCCATTTATTTTTATGGATGTTACTAATATTTACTGACTTGACTTTGCCATATTATTTTCCAGTTATTTTTGTTTTCTTCCTTCTAGTAGCAAAATTAACTAAATAAACAATGATGAGATTCAACCAAAAGTTTTCAAAAATTTTAAGTCTCCTAACTTTTTAGAATTTCAGTCTATTTAGATGCAAAAATTGCTGAAAAGTTTAAGTCCATTTTAAAGATAATCCATGGCATTGTTAGGTGTATAATATAAATAAATGCACACTGACTTCCTTAAATGCAGCCTAGAATGAGACAGATGACCTTTATCTTGAAGTGTGCCTTTTTAAAAAAATGAAAAAGCATTTAAAAAGGAATGAAATGAATGATAAACTTGGAACTAGAAAAGTTCCATTGACTTAACTATCTACCTCACACCTCTCCTTAACCTAATCCAAGCACCTTACAAGGTAGCCTATCTGCAGCCAAGGGAGCACCTCGTATGTAAAAGAATCAGCACAAGTGACATTGGCAAACATTAGCTCTTTAAGTCACTGCAAAAACAGTGTCCAGGGACAACAATATGAGGAGATAAGATTTTAAACCTTAAAATAAATTTTAAGGTTAAATGAACTTAATCAAAACATATTAATGCTTCTGTGAAACTTAATGCTTAAAAGGGCTGCCAACACAGTAGCCTATCAGCAACCAAGGCAGTACCTCATATGTACAGGAATCAGCACAACTGACATTGGCAAACATTAGCTCTTGAAGTCACTACAAAAACAATGTCCAGTGACAACTATATAAGAAGATAATATTTTAAATTTTAAAATAAATTTTAAGATTAAATGAAGTTACTCAAAGCATATTAATGCTTCTGTGGAACTTAATGCTGGAAAGGGTTGTCAACACACACACTCAGCAGTTTATTTATTATAGGTAGCTCTTGAAAGGTCCAAGTCAAAGATAATAAAAAGAACAAAAGACTCATGGAACAGAAGAGACATTAAACACACACTCACACACACACATACCCACACACCACTACCACCATCACCACCACCAAAAACAATGACAACAACAACAATGAAGGCTTCAGTGAAGATAGCAAATGTCACTGTCTGTGAAATACAACTCTCAATTTCTCATGAATCTAACACTTTTATTGAGTCCCACTCAATCAGAAGTTTTTATAACATACAGAAAACCTTTAATAGAATGTTTAGCAAGTTTGTTTCATCATGACCTGAATGAAAAATCAAATCTGGGTTTATTTAAAGAGTTCTGAAAAACATAATGGAATTTTTTTAAGGACAAGGCAACAGCTTTATATACCAGCCTATTTTGGTGACAGAAAATGTTAAAGAAGCTGGCACTTAAACAACAAAGTCTTTTTTGCAGAGTGGCCCAATGGAAACGTCATGTCTTGTGAGGACACCCGAGTCAGGACTGCAATACCCCAAAGGGAACTGGCTAGTAGACAAAGAGCCACCCTGCCCCTTCTGTTTGCAGTTCAACTATTGTAGGATTCATTTTGGCTTGCAGATGATCTGAAGGTCTGCACAATGTGAACTGGTTGTTTGTATAAATAAAGCTTTGTTGGAAAAAACACCCAAATTTACCTCTACTATGTAGATACACCTCATTTTCATTCTTCATTTATCCTGCATCAACATAAATAGGTCACTCCCATATTTTATCTATTGTGAGCTCTGGTAATATAAATATGTATCACTGTAATTGATGACTTAAATACTGCACCATCAAACAGAGAGAGTAATTCACAATCATGTATAAACATAACAGTTGGTAATAAAATTAAAGGGTTATATTACTTGTCTATTTGTTTAATGTTTTAAAATTTTGCTGATGTTTTTGAATGTACTCCTCCAAAAGAGTTTCCTGCAATTTTGTGTGTGATGTTATGTTTCAAAGAGTTTCATGCACTTCAGTGTCACCACACCTCTGTTTAATAATATATTATATTACAAGCAAGAACACTTTCAAAGCCATGATGGGTCTGGGAGGAATATCAAGAAAAACAAGAAGACATTTCACATTTCCTGTTACTCAGCACAAACCATGTGGGTCCCAAGAGGAGGATAAGCCAAATTTCGGATTCCTGTGAAGCAGCACAAGACATACTGGGCCTGAGAGGAGTAACAACAAGAAAAAGAAGCCAATTTACCCTTCCCACAACTTGGCACAAGGCATATAATTTCTTGGAGGTAAACAAACAAAGCACACCATTCCCATGACCTTGCACAAACCTATGGCCTAGGGGAAGTAACAAGAAGAACAACAGATCAATTCATCCTTCCTCTGAGCCAAGTAGATGAGCTGACTAACAATACCATCCTAACCATGTATTAGGATTTCTTGGAAGAGCTCCTGGATTTGGTTCCTGAGGGGAAATTGCCCAATGAGAAGAGGATTGAATGGCATCAGAAGTGACAAGAGACAGGAAACTGTTTGAGAAACAAAAATGGATAATTTTCCAAAAAATTCACATTGAATGATTTGTCAGAATATTTTGCAAATAATACTACCAGCTTAAGTCTTGGCAATACTGACTCCAGCACAGAAATGCTTTTATTAATAGAGAGAAAACTTCCTTGTGCCTGATCTTCATATAGGGATAAATCATGTATGATGAAAGCAAGCCAGGCTGGTGTTTCCACTGTCCATTCCAAGAACTATATTGAAGCAACTTCACTAACACATGCTCTTAAAATATGTTCATAGGCCCTAAGTCTAGGTACCTCTGAGAAGTCTTGCCTATAAGTACATGAGGCTTTGAAAGGACCTGGGTTCTAAGCCAAAAGAGAGATTATATATAAGCATGTAGGTAAGGAGGTAAATAGACATCCAAAAGATAGAATGTTACTAAACTCTTGAATAAATCTTGATTTCTAACCTCATAAAGAAAGCACAGTTCCTACTCCTGTTGAGCTACCATGAGCAGAAAGAGCTCACTGAGGCCCTTGAACTGTGCCCAGAGTGCAGCCAGGCTGCCCCTTTTCACTCCTCCCTTAAGTGCTGTCCTCACATGGTGCTGGTGCTGATCCTGGGGACAAAGCCTCCTGAAATGAGCTGGCTGAGAGAAGAGATAGGGGTTCTCAGATCCTGAGGAGAAGGATGTTAAGGATTTAATTGCCCAATCTGAAGCATTTAATTCTGCATGAGACAACTCCTTGTGATGGGGATAAAATCATCTGATTTGTTTGTAAATGATTTTTCACTCATAAAATCCCCAAAACTCACAAAATTTACATGGTACATTAAAATGCATACAAGCCACATTTGCTCAACAAAGACAAGTCATGCTAATAAATAAAAAGCAATTAAGTAAATAGAGAAAAATTATGTAAATATGTAAATTATGTAAAATGTAATTCTGTAAATATATATAGATCAAAATTAAATATATATAGATAAGTAATTATATAGATAAAAGTATAAATATATATAGATAAAAAGTAATTATGTAAATAATAATCTATTATTAAATTGAAGAGAGAATTTTTATTTATAACTTGTTTACTCTATAAGTCATTCACAGCTTATGTGCTTCACATTCCCTCAGGATATACAGTGTAGGTCAGAAAGGGAAGCACAGAGGCTGACAGAAAGCACTTGCTCCCCAACTTTCTTCTCTGCACCTGCTCTTGGGACCTTTCTTGTCCTCTGTGGATCCTCTTTGCTCTCTGTTGGTGATGAACATCCCTGAAGGAAAGTTTTGTCTGGCTTGTAATGCTGTGCTGTCACTATTTCCCTTACACACTCCTACACAGCCATGTGCTCTGTTCCACCCTGATAATTCATAGACACACTGTGTTCTTGGACTTTGGTCTCAAACAGTCAATAACCTGCATGGAATCTGCTTAGAATGTGCTGCCTTCTCTAGTTAATACTTAATAAGACCCAATCTCCCTGTTCCATTAAGCCTGGCAGAAGCAGTACACATTATAGCTACTGAAGGTGAATGCAGAGGTTGCAAAGAAGAGTCCTTAGGACCCTTCAGGCTCCACCAAGACTCCCCACACTGCACCTGCTGTACCTCACCCTGGAAACCTAAAAACAGAGACATTGATCAGGTAACTGCCACACATGTAACCTGTTTAGTGCACTTGTGTATATTTATACATTCAGGATCTGCTATTATCCATAAATCATCTTTTAAAATATTGGCAAGGAAAACTCATCTTAGCCTCAGCTCCATGGTGTCTGTGTTCTTCCCTGAGCACTGAGTGGGAACACCAGGGCTGCCAGGCCTGAGTTCTATTCCTGAGCTGTAGAATCAGGGCTGGGCTGGTTTTCAACAACAGAAGGAGGCCCCATGTAATTGTGTTATGCAGGCAGCTCTGGTGATGGTTGTTTCAGAGAATCCAGCACCCATTTTGAAAATGAGTGAATATGGTGAAGTTAAGTAATGAGAGCCATCATGAAATTATCATGGATCGTTACATGATAGTGTCTTCACTATATATCTCTGCCCATCTCACTTTTATGCATGCACAAGTCATGTGTTTTTGTATTAATAGTGTTTACTTGATATTCACATGAGATACTTAAAATGCCATAATCAGTTGTGTTTTGCATATAGGACTTGATGCCCTTAAGATGTTGCTCTCATTTATTTTATTTAAAAAAGAAAAAGGACAGAAATATTACAGAATTTCAAGAAAAGGAGATAAACACTAAAAAAATCACTAGTTGATAAATTACATATTTTTCTTTTAGAAATAGTTTTTCCAGTTACAAATTTAAAGCACACAAAGTGGACACTGAAACAGTGAGAGTGCAGAGATCAGTTCAACAATCCAACAAGTACCTAGAAATAGGTTATCAATCCCTCACACCTAAACATACATGCAGGTATATCTTTTATAGTGCTTGCTATTTCCTTTTTTTTACAATATCAATTACATATATTTAAAACTTTATTTAAAGAGAAAAAAAAGCAAAACAGAAAAAAGGGTAACAAGAATACAGAATTCTAAAGAAAGAAGGAAAAAAAGGAAAATGAGAATAACCCCCACTAAGTAATCAGTAGTTTATAAATTACATATGGTCATCCTGGATGTAATTGTTCAAGTTACAAAGTTAAAGGGTACAGAGTAAACATTCAAACATTCAGAATACAAAGTGTTCTGCTCAAAGACCCAAGAAATATTGAGCAATATGATCATCTATTTTACAAACCCAAACATACATGCAGTTATATCCCTTAGAGCTCTTTCTTTTCCTCTTTTTTACAATAGCAATTACACACTTTGGTTTTATTATTCTTGTAGTTCTTATTTATGTATACACTAGAGAGACAATATGACATTTATAAATATGATTCTTATTTATTTCACTAATGATGATAGCTTCAAGATGTTCCTATTTACCTATGAAGGCCTCAAGATCACCATTTTTTATAGCTGAGTAATATTCCATTGTACAAAAATGCCACATCATTTTAATCCACTCTGCAATTGATGGGCAAATTGGTTGTTTCCAGGATTTAGCTATCAGAAATTGTGTTGCTATAAACATGGGTGCACATATATCACTGTGATATGAACTTTTCAGTTCTTCTGGGAAAATACCCAGGAGGGGAATAGTTGGATTGAATGGGGCTTCCAATCCTAGTCTTCTGAGAATTCTCCATATGGATTTCCATAGTGGTTGCACGAGTCTAAATTCCCACCAAGAGTGGAGCACTGTTGCTTTTTCCTCACAGCCTTGCCAACATTTGTTATCACTTGCTTTCTTGAAGGCAGCTATTCTTTCCTGTGTAAGTGGAATCTCAATGTTGTTTTAATTTGCATTTCTCAAATGACCAGTGATGGTGAACATTTCTTCATGCATTTATTTGCCATTTGCATATCTTTCTCTGAGAACTGTGTGTTCATCTCAGATGCCCATTTTTAGAGAGGGTCTTTCAATTTAGGGAGCATGATGTTTTTCAATTCTTTATATGTTCTCGACACAATTCCTTTGTCTGAGGGCTTGCTGACAAAAATTATTTCCCACTCTATGGGTTTGCTTTTCACTCTGTTGTTGATTTCTTTGAAGTGCAGAAACTTTTCAGTAATATGAGATTCCATTTGTTGATTCTTTGAAGTGTTTCCCATGTAATTTGCCTTTTGTTCATGAATTGTCTGCCTACCCCTATGTCTCCAAGACTTCTATCTACCTTGTCTTCCAGTAGATTTAGTGTTTCTGTTCTAATATTTAGTTCTTTGATCCATTTAGACTTTAGTTTTGTGCATGGTGTTATGCTTGCATCTAGTTTCAGTCTTCTGCATGTAGAGAGCCAATTTTCCCAACACCATTTATTAAAGAGACTATCCTTCTTCCAATGGACATATTGAGCCCCTTTTTCAAATATCAGGTGACTGAGTGTCTTTGTAGTTGTACTTGCATCTTCTAATCTATCCATTGATCCTCAGGTCTAATTCTTTGCCAGTACCAAGCTGATTTTATCACTGTGGCTTTATAGAACTATTTCAAGTCAGGAATTGAGTTGCCTTCTACCTTGCTTTTGTTGCCTAGAATTGACTTTGCTATTCTCCATTTCTTCTGCTGCCAAATGAATTTTAGTAGTGTTTTATCTGGATCTGTGAGGTATGTCAATGGTAGATTGATTCGGATTGCATTAAATCTGTACAATAGTTTTGGGTGTATGGCAATTTTCACAATGTTGGTTATTCCTAGACAAGAGCATGGAATATACTTCCATATTCTAATATCCTCTACAGTCTCCTTTTTCAGTGTAGTATAATTTTTAGCATATAGGTCTTTTACATTTTTAGTTAGGTTGATTTCTATGTATTTCATTTTTTTATGTTATTGCAAAGGGTGATATTTCCCTAATTTCTCTCAGAAAGTTTTTGTTTGTGTACAAGAATGCTATTGATTTTTGAGCATTGACTTGTATCTAGCTACACTGCTGAACTTGTTATTAACTCTTGTAGTTTTTTAATGGCGTTTTTTGGTTCTTTTTTGTAGAGTATCATGTCATCCCAAATAGTGATAATTTATCTTCTTCATTTCCTAACTTTATTCCTTTTATTTCTCTCTTTCATATGATTTCCCTGGCTAATGTTTCCAGAACTATATTGAACAGGATTGGTGATAGTGGACATCTTTGTCTTGTTCCTGATTTTAAAGTGAAAGCTTTCAGTTTTTGTCCATTTAGTATAATGTTGGCTGTTGGTTTGTCATAGATGGCCTTTATAAGGTTGAGGTACACACCGTGTATTCCGAGTTTCTGAAGGGTTTTTATCATGAACATGTGTTGGACTTTGTCAAAAGCTTTTTCTGTATCTATTGAGATGACCATGTGGTTTTTATTTTTGACTCTGTTGATATGGTGTATTACATTTATTGGTTTGTGTATGTTAAACCATCCCTGCATTCCTTTAATGAAATCCACTTGGTCATGATGTATAATCTTCTTGATGATATGCTGCATTCTATTTGCCAGTATTTTGCTGAGAATCTTTGCATCAATGTTCATTAGTGAGATTGGCCTACAGTTCTCTTTTTTGGTTGGATCTTTCTCTGGTTTTGGTATGAGAGAAATACTTGCCTCCAGGAATGATTTAGGGAGGATTGCTTTTTTTTCAACTTTATTGAAGAGTTTAAGAAGTATTGGCATCAAATCTTCTCTAAATTTCTTGTAGATTTCAGCTGTGAATCCATCTCGACCTGGGATTTTCTTTGTTGGTACGTTTTTAATTAGATTTTCAATTTTCAATAGCTGATATTGAGTTGTTCAAAATTGCTATATCTTCTTGATTGAGCTTTGGTAGTTCATGTGTTTCTAGAAATATGTCCATTTCCTCTGTGTTTTCCACTCTATGAGAGAAGAGATTTTCAAAGTAGGTGTACATGATCTTTTGAATTTCCATGGGATCTGTAGTAGTTTCCACATTTTCAGTTCTTATTGCATGAATTTGGGTTTTTCTTTCTTTCTCTTCATAAGGTTAGCTAGGGGTTTGTTAATTTTGTTTATTCTCTCAAAAAGACAGATTTTTGATTCATTAATTCTTTCTTTTTAAAATTTCAATTGCATTGATTTCTGCTCTAATATTTACAATTTCCTCTCTTCTATGAGCTTTAGGTTTAGCTTGCTCTTCTTGTTATTTCTTTGCTGACTTTTTGTCTAGTTGATCTATCTCTTTGTGACAATGGGCTGTTAAGATCTCTTATAATTCTGTTCTGGTGTATTTGGTTTTTCATGTCCATTAGTATCTATATTATATAGTTGGGTGCTCCAGTATTTGGTGCATATATATTTATAATTGTTAGTTCTTCTTAAATTTTTCCATTAATAAGTAAGTAGTGACCTTCTCTATCTCTTTTAATCATTTTAGATTTGAAGTTTACATTTTCTCCAAATAGAATAGCTACTCCTGCTTTTTTCTGGGTTCTTTTGCATGGAACACTATTTTCCATCCTTTAATCTATGAGTTTCCTTTTGGGTCAGAAGTATTCTTGTATACAGCTTATTTTGTGATCCTGTTTCTTGATCCATTCTGCCAATCTATTTCTTTTTTATAGGTGAATTGAGGCCATTTATTTTAATGGATATCACTGATATATACTGCCTTGAATTTGCCACGTTATGTTCCAGTTCCAGTTGTTTTTTTCTGCTTTTCCTATTATTTAATTGCTTATCATAGCTGGTGGTTTCTTTCAGTTATTATTTTGAGGATTGTGGACATTTTTATCTCTGTCTAGTATGTCTTTCAGTACTCTTTCTATTTTTGTTTTGGCGCACATGAATTTCTTCAGTAGTTCTTTGTGATAGAAGTATCTTGTTTCTCCATTAAATTTGAATGTAAGTTTTGCTGGGTACATCAGTCTGGGTTGAAGGTTTTTTTTCTTTCAGGGCTTGAAATACCTCACTCCAAGCTCTTGTTGACTTGAGGGTTTGTGCTGAAAAGTCTTCTGTGATTCTAATGGGCTTTCCTTAATAGGTGAGTTGTGTCTTTGCTCTGACAGCTTTTAGTATTCTGTTTTTATGCTGCATGTCTGAGTTCTTAATTATTATGTGTCTGGGTGTGGATTTATGTTGATTGTTACTGTTTTGTGTTCTATATGTCTCACTTATCTGCATATTAGATTCTCTCCCCATGTTTGGGATATTTTCTGCCATCATATCTGTAAATACTTTACCTATGCCATTTGCCTGGACTCCTCTATCTTTGCCAATGCCCATTATTATTACATTGTTGCTCTTGGCATCAACATGAAGCTTTTGGATTGTCATTTCATGCTACTTTGTTATTTTTAAATGTTCTGTCATTTCCTGATCACTAATTGTGATCCTGTCCTCAAGGTCTGAAATCCTATGCTCAGCTTCCTTTAGGCAGTTTTGCATGATTTTAACAGAATTTTTTGCTTGTTAAATGTCTCTTTGACTTAGTTTCATGAATTCTTCTAGTTTTCTATATTGTTCATTCAAAGTTTCAATCATTTTCCCATGCTCACATACTTTTTTCTATATTTCTTCTTTAGCTGCATTCAAAAACTCCTTTACTAAATTTGTTATTTCTATCTTTACATAGGAGAGTACTTCTAATTTGATTTCCCCTATAGCCTGATGGAGTTGTTTTTTTATTTCACTCATGATCTTTTCAGTGATTCCTGGTGTGTTACTTTTGGGGTCCTCTATTTCAATGTCTCCTATACTTGCTTCTGGAAAACTATGTGTTTGAGACTGCATTTTGCTTGCTCATTTTTTCCTTTTAACTCTGCCTGATGTTATCTATGTGTAGGAGGGGATCACACACATTCTTTTCAGACTCACCAAAGTCTTACATTTAGTTGGAGGGGTTTTACTACTGGCCCTATTTATCCTCTGTACACCTCTATTTTAGGGGAATACTCACCACACTGATATAATTGATCTGTTGTAGTCCAAGGTTTGATGCCTGTGACCAAAGTTCTAATGTTTTTCACACTAACTGGAGTCTGCTGAGTTCTTCTGATGTTCCACATGAGAGGATGGGCACAGAAGCAGCATTCTAGGGCAGTTTTCAGTCTTGGACGGGCTTCTGAGATGTTTCACATGGCAGAGTGCACACATGGGAGTTTCCAGGCAGCCTATATCTGAGGCCAGCTTCCTTGATTTCTGGGTATCAGGGCATGCTCTTGTTGGTGGCTCCAAGCAGCCTATGCCAGATGCAGTGTTGTTCTCAATTTCAGGGCCTGTTTTCCCTTAAGTTTTGCCCACACTGCATCATGATCCAGTGCCTACATATAGAGAGACATGCATGCTGCAGGTTGGAGATCCCTATTCTTGCTTTTTCAACCAGGATGACTTTCCCAATCCAAGAATGATGGCTGATGCTTGTCTTCACAGCAGCCAGGATTCTGAGCCTGCATGATCTCTGTGACTTCAAGGACAGACTTGACTACATAGGGATGAAAGAAGACTGAAGTATGAAGTGAAATTATGTCTCAAAAAATAGTGTGACTTAATGATGAAAGAAACCAAATCAGGCACAAAAGGATAGATACCTTAGGAGGACTCTTTTATTTGAAAGAAAATGTAGATGATTTCACAGAAAACTGGAGAAAAATTACTGACAGAATATATGGGGCCAATGCCAGAATTTGGAGATTGATCCTAAGGGCACAGAATCAAAGAGGATAGAGGGAATAGCTCTTGCTTTTCTTTCAAAGAGAAAGATGGTGACAGGATATAATATTGCCTACAGGATCCTAAATAGGTGGAGGAAAGGGCTAGTGACATTCTCAGAATACAGAAACAATGAGTTCTTAAAAGGATGGATAACTTAAATATCATGAGTTCATCAATACACAGATCACAAATGTATTAAAATATCACCAAGAAACTTAGGAGGACATAAAATCATTTTAGCTTGTTTAAAAATTAAAATTTGGACAATTCACTTTCCCTGCACATTCTGTCTCTTAGAATGTTTTCACTCTCCATAAATTGTTCATTTTCTTAAATACTGTTCATCCTAGAATTCAGTTCTCATTTTTGTAGGACAGGAACTTGGAGTTACAGACATCTAGCAGGTTGAGTTATATTCTGTTTATATTATTTGGAGGTCCTATATCTTAAGAAGTGTACCATTTGGAGGGCTTCCTCACAGATAAGTGGGCATAGGTAACAGTTTGCATTTTTCATAGATTCTGGATTATGATGTATGTCAGTAATCAAAATTGTTATGTTTCAATGATTTATGTAATCTCTCATTTGTAAATGCTCACAAAATTTTATGTAATATCTTGGTAACAAATATTTATGTATTTTTGTTACAATTATGATCAATTTAAATTGATATCATAGGAATGTCATGCAGCTTCTTTAATGGGATATTTTATTCCTGTTTTGCATTTGTAGCATTTGGACATAGATACTAAATTTCTAGTGTTACTTGTTTGATTTGACAGATTTGGTTTGATATCTAACCAACTCTAGGGAAGGAAGTGTTTAGAGTTCTCCCTAGTATACTTTGATATCAAATGCTATAAAATGGTCTTTTTCTGAAATCTAGTTCAGTTTTAGTAATCATACATATCTATTAATAAATAATGAGATTCTAACTGCCAAGTAAAAGTCCATAGGTTGGCAACAGAGTTAAGATTGGGGGACTGAAACAGAGTGCCCATCATAATCTTCTGCTTTCTGGGGCACAAGTCAAGTGTGTTTTGCATTAGTTCCCTTTCTTATCTGAGCTACTGTGAGAAGGCAGTCAATCTCTTGAGAATCTCCATCCTCAAATTTCCAGGTTGAAAACAATGACTCACAGCCAAGTGTTTAAATAACTTGCTGTTATCATCAAACAAAAAGTGATGTATATTGGCACAACTGATGCCAGCTTGAGTTCTGAGTTTAAATTGTGCCCTGTGCTTCACTTAGGGAAGGTAAAACTACTCAGAGTACAATCCCATGATAAAAGCAGAATGAGCTGAACCCACAGAAAAAAAAATCAACCTTCTCAACAAAGAAGAAGCAAAAAGTGTCAAACAAAAATTAATGTAAGAGTCAATTAAATTGTTTCCAACAGCATGTCTTTTTGTGGTTCTCTGTTTTATTTTTATTTATTTTATTTTATTTTAAAGACAGTAAAATTAAACACAACAAAACATAACAAAACAACATTAAAAAGCAATGTAAGAGACAGATTTGAAAGGAAGACAACCAGAGAACTTCACCATGTATCATACTGCTTCTTGTTTCCTTCCAAATAGTTGCCCATATCTTCACATATAGTGAACTCATACAAAACAAAATAGTATTAAAATGGTCCAAACAGTATGATGAAGGCATTTTAGATCTTCAACACCAGACAATAGGGAAGTCAACAATGGCTGCCATAATGATTCTCATTCTCTTCAAAATAGCTGTCCAAACTACATGTATGTTAAAATTAAACAAAACAAAGCAGACTAAAATCACTATGAGAAGAGAGTAATAGTATTGGTGAACTTCATATCATGATGCTATGGAATAAGCTCTGGGTAAGCTAGTGTCTCTTTTTCTTCAAAGCAGTTGATCATTTCATCATGAATTATATAGTTAGTTCTCATTAACTCTTTAGAAGTTCTATGCATGCATGAGTCTCCACATGTACACCTACCATTTCTCTATTACAGGGCAAAGAAAAACAAATTGCTAGAAAAACATGGAACAAAAAGCCATATAAAACCAGAGTACAAGGTGACCTACAATGGTTACTATGTCTCTTGTTATCTTCAAAACAATTTTCTATATCATCAAGCAAAGTATAATTGAACAAAGCAGTACATAACCATATTGATAAAAACAAAGCACTGGAGATGTTATAAGACTTCAAAAGCAGGTAATTGTCAAACCAGAGAGGGAATCCTAGTGAATCTTGTCATCTTCAGCAGTACATAACAATATTAGTAAAAATGAAACATTGAAGACATAATAAGACTTCAAAAGCAGGTAACAGTCAAACCAGAGAGGGAAGCCTAGTGAAATATTTCATGTTCATAGTAGTTGCCTATCCACTCAGATTTGATACTATCAATCATAACACATTCAAATAAAGTCAATCAAGACAAAACAGCAATCTAACAAACCAGATTCAAATGAGATAAGTCATAATAAGACAGTGTGAGTTATACAGGGCTTCAGATTAATTTAATAGGAAATTAAGGATGTTTACCATAATGTATCCTGCTACTTTGGGGATAGCTGTCTGTGTCCTCAGTGTAGTACAAATAGATAAAATGGAACAGAATATAATCAAACTAAAGAAAGCAGTGAAAATAATGTGGATTTTAAGTCTTGATATACTACTAACAATATCTTCTGCCTTCCTTTTTTTAGAAAATTCCTCCCCTTTCACTTTTACAGGGTGCATTGTACATTTTTCATCCCTCTAACTCCTTTAGTTTTTTGATTGAGGATTTAAGCTTTTTACCTGAAATGTTCTGAACCTTCTTAACCCTGGGCTTGATCTTAAGTTATATTCCTCCACCTACAAATGCCTCGATATTTTCCTTCATTATAGCTGAGTAGTTCCCTACTACACAAAAGTATTTCCAACCTATCTGTAGATGCTGGGTGAATTGCCCTTATTTCTCTATGGTTACTGTCACATAGAACATTGTTTTATCATATTTGAATATTGGTCCATAAACCCTCTTTCAAATTAAATATATTTCCTATACAGAGCATCTCGATGGACACTATCTTCTGATCTACTTTGCCTGTGTTTCTTTTTATTAGTGTATCGAGACCATCTATGTTAGAGATTATAGCAAAACTTTTCTGCCTCATTTCTACTATGCTATTTTTCTACCATTGGTTATCTGCTTTTCTCCTTTACTCCACTGTCTGCACCATTTATTGAGGCCTCTCTGACACTGTTCCTGAAATTCCGTTTATTGTTTTCTCTCTCTAGAATGTCCTTCAGTCTTTTTTTTAGGGTTGTATTAGTGGTTATGAACTCCCCCAGTTCCTCTTTGTCATGGAAGTATCTTGTTTCTCCATTAATTCTGAGAGACAGTTTTTGCAGGTACATCAAGCTGTGTTGGGGGTTATTTTCTTTATGATCTTGGAGTAGTTGACTTCAAGCTTTTCTTTATATAATGGATTGTGTCAAGAAGTCTGTTGTGATTCTGATGGATTTTCCTTTATAGGTGATCTGTTTCTTTTCTCTGATGGCTTTTAATATTCTGTTCTTGTGATGAATTTCTGGGATCTTATTATATGTGTGGGTGTAGCTCTGTTTTGGTTATAAGTGGCTGGAATTCTGTATGCCTTATATATCTGAATATCATTTCTTTTTTCTATTCTTCTTTCCTTAATTGTTTCTGTGAATAACCTTTGTATTTCCTTTGTGTTTACCCTGCTTCTTCACTCACATTTTTTATTCTTAAGTTATAGATACTCTTGTCATCTTCTGGCCTTTGTAGGTACTGCCTATTTCCTTGTTATTTTTAAAAGATCTTTCCTTTCACAATCACACATTGCAAATCTATCTTCAAGTGTGGTTAAACTACCTCTAGTTTATTTCAGGCAATTTTGCCAGCTTTCAATGGAGTTTTTAATTTCCTGGTAATCTCTTTGAATTTGTTTCATGTACTCTAGAGGTTTTTTTGTATTCTTCAAATGTTTTACTCCTATTTTTGTGTATTCTTCCATTCTTCCATCTGTGTCATCTTGAGAGGTTCTTAGCATTTCTTTTATTAATCCTCTTATACCTTGCTTTACTTGTATTAAATATTTCAGGTTTGAACTCATCTATGATGACAGATATTTCTTTATGTCAGCTGATGCCATGCCTGATATTGTATGTTTGCTACCCTCATTCTCTTCTCTGCTTATCTCTCTTGGAATGATATTCCCTGGCTTTGGTGCTGGAGGCTTTTTCCTATTTCTCTCTCTCTTTTGCCATGTTTCTGGTTTCTTCCATACAGGTGTATGGGGGAGTTCCCATCCCCTTTCCTTTTAGTTATGGTTCCTTTGAAGCATTCTAGCTTGGGATTTCTGCCCTCTCCAGTTTGCTGTAGGTCATTGAGGTGCAAGCAGGGGTGGTCTAGGCTGGCCCCTCCACTCTGAACACATCAACCAGCAATGGCTTTCACCACGTGAGGTTGTACTGCACAGACAGAGCCAGTTCAGGACAACTTTGGGGAAAATTTTGTCCCTGGCTATTGGATCCCATCTAGAGGCTTGACCAAGCCCAAGTAGATCCCACAAATCTGTTCTGGGTAGGGAGCAATCAACTGAGGTCATTGCGATTCTTATTCAGGCCTGACCTGCTCAATACCAATATGTAGTCCAGTCAGTCACCCTTTTCCATGAGAGGGTCAAATTTCAAGCACTCACCAAGGGTTTGTGCAGGTCTCCACACTGTTTTTGATAATTCAAGGATTCTGAAGAATTTCCCCCACATTATTGATCCATCGATAACTGTCTTCATAGATGACACCTATTTTTCTCACAAACATTCTTTTCACTTGGATATGTGTCAATTTTTTTCTATAAGGATCTACACAAGCACATTCAGAAGGGTTCATCAGATTATATTATATGCATATATGTATGTATGTATGTATGTATGTTTATGATAAGATAATCACAAAGCAAAAGCAAATTTTAAACATGTATAATTGCATTAGTGCCTGTTTCTAGTACATAATGTAAGTGTTCATCTTTGGAAGGCATCAATGTGTATAATAGTTCTGAGTTCTTTATTGTTTCCAAACATGCCCTATTTATGTTTTTCCTCTATTTATTGCTCATCTCCATTTTTGAAAGATGCATGCTCCTACTGCCTATTACACATCATATACTTTTTTAAAAATGTAGACACCTTCCCTCTTATATTGTCAGTCATTTATAAATAGCAGAACCCTAAATATGTAAATGAATCAGGATTTCACACTCATTCCTAGAGTTCAAAGTAACATGCACGAAATATGATTCCAAGAATAGGAATAGTGAGTGATAGAAATGATGTTATATCATGACACCAGGAAGAAAGCCACCAGTGTACAATAAATAAGGTGATAATCACAAGTGAATGAATTAATGCAAGAGAATTGTAGCATTTGATTTCTCTTTTTTGTCTTTGAAATGGTCTTGCTATGAAGTTTGGGCTCACTTTGTAGTACAGGCTGATCGTGTACTTGCAGAAATCCTCCTGCCTTAACTGTGCAAGTCCTGGGGTTACAGGCATGACCACCATGCTCAGGTTGTAGCATTAGGTTTACCTAGCAAAATTTTCATGCAGGAATTATAATATACCACATTTTCCCCTTTCTGTCCATTCTTTGGTTCATGGTACTGCTAAATTCTCCTAGTCTCCCTCTAGGTACATGTTCCACAGTGGCATTTCAGCAAGATATTATGTTATTAAAATAAAATTCAGAAATAAATGTTGACCAAGTCAAAACTATGATTCATTCTCATTAGCATAAATAAATCTAATGTCACTTGGATGCATCATGGATCTCAGTTTCATCAGATAGCTATCACGTGATGTCACAACCCAACAAGGAAGTTAAGTGCAAGGCAGGATGAAATATGCAGAGAAATGCAGCACATTTACAGGATGCTGATTACACCATGTTTACTATGTCAGTTTCTGTATTTAGTATCATTGTAGTTGTTTATTTATACACATTTTTCAATATATTCCAAAATCTTAAATAAACATTAATTCATTCAAAATTGCTCTTGATTGATTTCTTGATAACATGTATTTCTCAGGAGTGACATGGAAACTTAGCATTCTGTTATTTGTGTTTCTCCAAAGACAAGAGATGTTACACCTTTTTTATATATATAATTAGGCATTTAACTTTTCTCATCTGAAAAATTACTCTTCATTTAAGATACACATTTATGGATTAAAGCTTTAAATTTAGAAGATCTTGTTTTTATTTCATTTCTTTATATATTCTAGTTATTAGTTCTTTCCGTGATAAAATGCTGGCAAATGTTTGTTTCCACACTATGTGTTGTTTCTCCATCCTGTGAGTAGCCTTGCTTGCAGTGCAAAAACATTTTAGTGAAAGGTCACAGTTGTTGATACTTTGAACTGTTTTATGTGCAATTGAGTTTTTATTCATAAAATCAGCCTCTATGAATCTCATCAAGACTTCTTATTCTATCATCTTGCACACTTAATGTTTAGTTTTTCATAATTGTATCTTTGATCTACTTCCATTATAGTTTAGGGCATGGAGAAAATCATTGGTCTAGTTTTAACATTTGGTATGGGGATGCCAGATTTTCAAACACAATTTATGAGGTCATTATTTTTCTAGTGAAAGTGTTTGGTTCAATTTTTGAAGATAAGTTGACTGAGTAAGCTTAAGATATTTCTTTATAATCCAATTTGTTCCACTGTTTCATGGGTCATCTTCTTCTTCTTTCCCAGGTGCAAGGTGATTTTGTTAATCTCAGTAGCTTTGCAGTCCAATTTAAAGTCAGAGATTGTGATGTCCCTTGCTTGTGTTTGTACTCAGAAATTCGAACAAAGGAATTCTACACATAAGAATCAGATTTAGTCATGTAGGTGGATTCAAAGTAAATACTAAAAGCTCAATAGAATTCCTGTACAAACATAGCAAACTCAGTAAGAGAAGAACAAGTGAAAAATTTATTTTCACAAAGTATGGGAAGATGAAATATATAAGAATGCAACAAAAGATGCAAAAGAGCTCTACAAAGGAAATCTAGAGGAACTGAGAACTATAGTGCTCTGAAAAGGGAAATCTAAAAGATATAAGAAAATGAAAAATATTGCTTGCTCATGGGAAGAATTAAAAATATAATGAAATTTGTCACTTTTTTAAAGCCTTATATGGATTTAATGCAAATTCAATTATGGTACAATTAGAATGACTTCTGAAAACAAAGAAAAGTTCCCAAAATTTATTAAGACTAGAAAGGGTGTAGAATACCAAAAACAGTTCTAGGCACCAAAGATTTGACATCACAACCTCAGACTTGAAATTATAACACAGAGCTACTGGGATAAAAAAAAAAAGCTGAGTACTGAGAGAGAGAGAGAGAGAGACAGAGACAGAGAAAGAGAGCTCAGAGTGCTCAGAATCAGTGGAGCAGATTAGAAAATGCAGAAATGACTCCAGTAACAAGTTTAATGTTTTATAAAAGATATAAACACATTCTCTGGAAGAAATTGAGCCTGTTTAATAGATGGTGCTTGAAAAACTTTATTTTCACAAGTGAAACATTAAAGTAGACCCATGTGTGTCACCATGCACTAAATAAACCTAAAAATGAATCCCAAATATAAATATTAGGAAAATTTAATTATTGAAATAGAAACACAAAATCTGTTGGAAGGGGAGATAGTTAGAACAGTTGAGGAACAAGTGTAGGCAAAGTCTTTATGAGCAAAACCAAGATAACACATAAATATCACAAAATATCAACAGGTGGAATCTCATCTTTTGCAAAGATTTTGTTCAATGAAATAAATTACCAACAGTGTGAGAAACACCTACTGAGTGGGAAAACATTCTTGGATTTTTATTCTTGGACATAGGACAAATATCTGGAACTTATATAGAATTGGAGAAAATCAGAACCTCCTAATTTAAAGACTGAATCTAAAAATGGGGATCTCAGATGAATACACTCTTCTCAGGTGAAGAAGTGCAAGTGACAAATTAATATATGGAAAAAGTTCAACATACTGGTCTTTCAAGAGATGCAATTTAAAACAAATTATTCCACCTCACTGTAGAAAATGGTTATTATCAAGAAAACAACCAATAAAAATTGCCAATATGAATGTGTGGGAAAAAAGAAACAGTTCTTCACTGTTGATGGAAGTGTAAACAGACACACCACTTCTGAAATCAGTGCAGAGATTCCTTAAAAAAACAATCCAGTAATACTGGGCCCATATGTTACAACTATTCTCCTCCTTTGTATTTTCAAAATAGAATTTAACACACTTTACCACAGTGGTGTAAGTGTACCCATGTTTATAAGACCACATTTTGTAATGCTTAAATCTTGGAAACAACTCAAATTCCGCCATGATTTTTGTACAGTGGTATAATTTTCTGCCAGTAAGTATAAACTTCAGAAATTTATAGCTAAAGAATGGCCCTATAGAATTATCTTCAGTGAAATAAACTGCATAAAGTTGTAATTATATCATATTGTATCAACAGTGTGAAAATTACAAAGTGTAAATAGAAAGTAAATGCAACATAGATATATTTAAATAGTAAGCAATTGTTTGAAGACAAAGAGGAATTAGGGGAAAGAGTGTAAAATTGGAAGGGAAAAATGAGAAAAGAAGGAAAAAACAGGAAAATTTTGAAAATATGGAGGTAAAGAGAGATCACAGAAAGTAAAAGAGAAAGCCAAAAAGAGTTATCAAGAAGTATCATTTACAAGTACAATTTACCTGTGATGAATGTGAATATTAAGTATATCAGTATTGTAAATATAAAGAACATATGTCCCATCAAAACCAAAGTATATTAGATACAATCTTTGGTACACCATAATGAAGCACACTGTTCTATGTAATTTACATGAACATATAAATTGTGAAACAATGTATTAATTATATTAATATTGTCATGTAGCTATCTACATAGCAAAGGTTAAAATTCCAGTTGTTTTGAGTCATCAGAAAAAGGCCAGCTAAAAAGAAATCTTTTTATTTAGTTAAATAACCCCCACACACACATATTTTACAATGAAATGCTGGATACTCTATTGACAAAATTTCAATTTGAATTCAGCATTGTAAATAAAATGATTGGAGGACTGATATCAATAGATTACCACCAAAATTTCCATTGCATCTTCAGGTCTATAATCTTTGATCTCCTCTCATCCTGTGTCACGTCAGGACCTGAGCTTTATTTCCACCCTAAGATAGGCTGACCTTAGAGGAAGACTGCCCCTGGCCCAGGAGCTGGTATTACCATGTTCCATCAACACCTATGTCCTTCAGCCTTCTGTTTTTGTGTTTCTTTTGTGTGCATTTTTGCATAATTATTTAGGAACAATACACATTTTCCTACTTTTTAGGTAAAGCACACGTTCAATTTATCCTAAAATTTCTGTATTATTTCCATTCAATCATGTCCTACCTCAGTCAACATTCATGTTTGTGAAACAAGTTTAAAAAGCACTCCATGAAAACAACCTCCATATTCTCTGGAAACCCTGTTAGGTATATTGCATATGTCTTTGTGAAGATGACCTGGAAAATTTAACATTTTGGAATATATTGAAAAATGTGTATAAATAAACATCTACAATGGTACTAAATACAGAAACTGACATAGTAAACATGGTGTAATCAGCATCCTGTAAATGTGTTATATTTCTCTGCATATTTCATCCTGCCTTGCACTTAACTTTCTTGTTGGGTTGTGACATCACGTGATAGCTATCTGATGAAACTGAGATGCATCCAGGTGACATTAGATTTATTTATGCTAATGAGAATGAATCATAGTTTTGACTTGGTCAACATTTATCTCTCAATTTTATTTTAATAACATAAGATCTTGCTGAAATGCCACTGTGGAACATGTACCTAGAGGGAGACTAGGAGAGGTTAGCAGTACCATGACTCAAAGAATGGACAGAAAGGGGAAAAAGTGGTATATTATAATTCCTGCATAAAACTTTTGCTAGGTAAACCTAATGCTACAACCTGAGCATGGTGGTCATGCCTGTAACCCCAGGACTCGCACAGTTAAGGCAGGAGGATTTCTGCAAGTACACGATCAGCCTGGACTACAAAGTGAGCTGAAACTTTATAGCAAGACCATTTCAAAGACAAAAAAGAGAAATCAAATGCTACAATTCTCTTGCATTAATTCATTCACTTGTGATTATTACCTTATTTATTGTACACTGGTGACTTTCTTCCTGGTGTCATGATATGACATCATTTCTATCACTCATTATTCTTATTCTTGAAATCATATTTCACGCATGTTATTTTGAACTCTAGGAATGAGTGTGAAATCCTGATTCATTTGCATATTTAGGATTCTGCTATTTATAAATGACTGACAATATAAGAGGGAAGGTGTCTACATTTTTTAAAAAGTACATGATATGTAATAGGCAGTAGGAACATACATCTTTAAAAAGTGGAGATGAGCAATAAACAGAGAAAAAACATAAATAGGACATGTTATGGAAACAATAAAGAACTCAGAACTATTATACACATTGATGCCTTCCAAAGATGAACACTTACATTATGTACTAGAAACAAGCACTAATGCAATTATACATATTTAAAATTTGCTTTTGCTTTGTGATTATCTTATCATAAACATACATACACACATATATGCATATCATATAATCTTATGAACCCTTCTGAATGTGCTTGTGTAGATCCTTATAGAAAAAAATTGACACATATCCAAGTGAAAAGAATGTTTGTGAGAAAAATGTGTCATTTGTGAAGACAATTATTGATGGATCAATAATGTGAGGGAAATTCTTCAGAATCTTTGAATTATCTTTTAAAAACATGATTTTTTAATAAGAAGACTACAGACGAGTAGATCAGGTAGTTATGTGTGATACTGAAACACAAAATTCATGTGCTTAGGGAAGTCTCCATCTTTAAATGTGATCTCTGGAACATCGATGAATATGTGTTAATATTAATTTTATGGTATTTGTACAGGTCTGTACTACATGAGTAATTTGTAAAGAATTTTCAAAATAATCACTTACATATGTACAATTTCTCCTATAGTGCTGAATTTCACATATTGCACCATACCCATGTATCCTGAGTGCTTTCTCACATCACACACACAGGCTTTGGCCACAATGTGACAGCATTTTGTAGGTTAGCATCTATGTCAATGGGAACATTTTCTCAATTCACCTTTTTCACATACTTACTCCACAGTGTGTGGGAAATTTAGAATTTATAAAATGAAAAATTTTCAAGAAATCCTTCTCACACTGACTGCATACCCATGTTTTCTCCCTTGTATTCATGGTTGCCTTATGTGATGGAAATTTTTGGGCAATGAATGAATTGCTCCATTGTTGGAATGCATAGGGTTACTTTCCTGTGTGAATTCTTTTATGTCTCTACCATCACGGGTGATAGAAACATTTGCTGCATTGTTTACATGCATACAGATTCTCCCCCTTCTGGGTTCTTTCATGTGTTTCTCAGTGGCTGTGTGAACTGAATGCTTTCCCAAATTGCTTACCCCCATCGGGTTTCTTTCCATTATGAATTCTTTGATGCATTTGCAAGCTATGGTTTTGGCTGGTAGATTTTCCACATTGAGAGCATACTTAAGGTTTATCCTCTGTGGGACCTTCTATGACTAGAAAATGTGGATTATCATCAGAGCTTTTTTAATGTCTTACATAAGGTTTCTCCCATGTGTGAATAATTTTATGGTAAAGCTTACAACATTGACTGAATGATTTTCCACTTTGTTCTCCTACATAGGTTTTCTCTGCAGTGTGAATTTTATCATGTGTTTTATAACCTGTTTGTGTACTGAACAATCTTCCACATTTCTTGCATAAATAAGATTTCTCCCTAATTTAAGTTCATTCTTGTTTCTGACAGTGACTGTCTCTGTTTTTGCTTTTGGGATGATATATCTTATCATAACCATCACTTACATAGATACAGGCCAAGAATACAAGCACACTTCTGAATGTTATGTGTAAATCCTTCTCAATAAAGTGATACAAGAGTTACACAATCTGGTGGGAAAAATGGTCATGTGATAAGTGTGTGTCAACCAACATAAAGAACATTGGTGGATTAAAAAAATGGGAAAAAAGGTTTAACATAATTAAATTTTCTTTAAAAACTAATTTTTAATTAAGACTATAAACAATTAGATCAGATGTTCATGTGTGATTTATAAAAAATGAAACAAAACATTTTAGGACACCTCTATATTTGAGGGTGTTTTAAAAATATCTATGACAATCTATGGACAGTTATAATTTTACATTATTTTTATTGGTCTCCTCTACATGAAAAATTTTGAAAGTATTTTCAGGGTAGTCACTTACATATATATGATTGCACTTAACTGTGATTATTTTCACAAGTTTGACAGCAACCATGAATACTGAATGATTTCCCACATTGCTTACATAGGCTTGGGACACAATATGACAGCACTCAGAAAATTAGTGGCTCGGTCAGCTGAATTTTACCAAATATTTCTTACATGCAGTTACTCCTCAGTTTGAAGGGAACTTTATGTTTGTAAAAGGGAAACACTGCCTCATATCTTTTCCACACTGCCTACATACATAGGGTTTCTTCCTTGCATGCATTATTCATCTATTAGATGGCATTTTTGTACACTAAATGCTATCCAACATTGTTCAAAGGCATAGAATTACTACACAAAATGAGATCGTTCATGTGCTGACATTCTCTGTAGTTGTGGAAAGCTTTTCTACATTTCTTACATTGAAAGGTTTTTTTTTCCCAGTGTGGGATCTTTTGTTTATAAAGTGAGAACTTTATCAAGCAATCAATTTACCCATTTCTCATCTACATAGGGTTTTTCTACAGAGTGAATTTTTATATACACAAAAGCTACTACTATACCTGAAAAACATCCCAAATTGCTTACATAGATAGTAGCCTTTATTTTCAGCATTTCTGCATACTGAATGCCTTGTAACATTGTTTGTATCCATAGAAGTTCTACCCATTGTGAGTTTTTATGAATAATAAGGTTACCGTTTTGACTGAAAGATTTCTCACATTGCTTACATACATATGGTTTCTCCCCAGTGTGAATTCTTTCATTTATAATAAGCTGACCACTTTGAATAAAAGATTTCTCATACCACTTACATACAAAGCGTTTCTCCCCAGAGTGAATTCTATTATGTGTTTTATAAATAGAGGCTGTATTGAATGCTTTCCCACATTTGTTGCATACATAGGGATTCTCCCCAGTGTGGGTTCTATCATGTATTTTTCAATCTGAGGCTCTCATGAATGCTTTCCCACACTTGTTACATACAAAGGGTTTCTATTCAGTGTGAGTTCTATCATGAATTTTACAATCTGAGGCTCTCATGAATGCTTTCCCACATTTGCTGCATACATAGGGTCTCTACCCTTTGTGAATTCTTTCATGTGTAACAAGATTACATTTTTGCCTGAAAGACTTTCCACATTGTTTGCATATGTAGGGTTTCTCCCCAGTGTGAATTCTTTCATGTACTTTAAAACCAGAGTTTGAACTGAATGCTTTCCCACACTTGCTGTATACATAGGGTTTCTCCCCAGAGTGAATTCTTTCATGTCTTTTAAAATTAGAGGCTATACTGAATGCTTTCCCACATTTGTTGCATACATAGGGTTTCTCCCCAGTGTGAATTCTTCCATGTATTTTTAAATTAGAGGCTATACTGAATGCTTTCCCACATTTGTTGCAAACAAAATGTTTCTCCCCAGTGTGAATTCTGTCATGTCTTTTATAATCTGAGGAACTCATGAATGCTTTCCCACATTTGTTGCATACATAGGGTTTTTCCCCTTTGTGAATTCTTTCATGTGTAACAAGATTACATTTTTGCCTGAAAGACTTTCCACATTGTTTGCATATGTAGGGTTTCTCCCCAGTGTGAATTCTTTCATGTACTTTAAAACCAGAGCTTGAACTGAATGCTTTCCCACATTTGTTGCATACATAGGGTTTCTCCCTTGTGTGAGTTCTATCATGTATTTTACAATGTTCAGCCCTGATGAATGCTTTCCCACACTTGTTGCATACAAAGTGTTTCTCCCCAGTGTGAGTTCTATCATGTCTTTTATAATCTGAGGCTCTCATGAATGCTTCCTCACACTTGTTGCATACATAGTGTTTCTCCCCAGTGTGTATCCTTTTATATCTTTGACACCTATTGTGGGTACTCAATGCTTTTCCACATTGCTTGCATTGATATATTTGCTTTCCAGTGTGAAGTTTTTTATGTTTTTTAAAGGACTTACTGTGAGAGAATGCTTTTGCACATTTCTCAGTTATATAGTGTTTTTCTTCATCATATTTTTTAACATCTTTTTCAACATGGTTTAAAGAACCAGAAAGATTCTTACAGTTTGTTTGTACATATGAATTCCCAGAACTGTGAGTTCTTTCATGGATATGAACACTATTAGGTATTGTGTAGGCTTTCACAATTTTCTTACCTACAAGGTTTTTCTGACCAAAGTGAGTTTGTTCACTAAGATAAGAGCTGTCCTCCCCACACTGCACATATTGACAGTGTATCAGTCCAGTCTTCCCTGATTTATGCATCTGAAAGGACTGAAAATCACTGCAGGTCTCTATGTGTTCATTACTTTTGTATTGCTGCTCTTCAGTTCTCAAAAAATTGTCTTCATATCTGTAAAGAAATATGAAGAAAGATATCAATCACAATGGAAAGGGCTCCATATTAACAGTTGACATTTGTGATGAAGTATTTGGTTTGATTCCTGCTAAGTAATACTGATGGTTACCTGACTCATTGCCCTGCAGGACATCTTTGAAAGTACTATTCATTATAAAAAGGATAGTATTCATTTGGCAATTTTAAATTGGTATATGATTCTAATACATAATATTTTTTTAGAAGATTCGTAAAAATGACTATCAAATATTGATCTTTTTTTAGCTTTTCAGGTCTTTATTTTCCCCCTTATCTATTTAGTCTGGTCATCTTTCTCATCTACAGAAAGTAAGGGTTTCTGGTCTTGTATTATGTCTCTTTATTTTTACTCTTCAAATATGATTTTAATTTCCCCTTTAAGAGAAAACCTGTGATATTTCCATTTCTTTGTCTGATTTATTTCAATTAAGGTCCAACCCTTTTTGTTTCTTAGGAAATGATATCATTGTTCCTTGTATAGCACAATATTTTTCAGAGTAGGGTGTTAAACACAAGTCTTAGACTGAATTACATTTACTGATCTATTGTTTATTTTTTTGAGAGAGATTCTTATTTGCCATCAACTTGCTCAATCTGAACTTGAAGTAGTCATCCTGTTAATTCAACCTTCCAGAATGCTCGGCTTGCAAGAATGCACCACCACACAGAGTTGATTCCACATTTGCTTTAACCAGGCATCTAGTGATGGGCATCTGGGCTCTTCCCAGAGCTTAGATACTGGGAGTTGATTCTTATATTAGAGAATGCAAATGCCATTTCATATGTTGCATTGAACAACACACTGCGTGCATCACTAAAATTTGATGATTTTATTGTATTTGACAATATACTGAGAGAATCATTGCACACAATGACACAGTACAAACCACTCAATCAGGAGGGAGAGGCAGGTGGATCACTCTGCTTTCAGGCCAGTATGGGCTACACAGTAAGTTCAAAGTCAACCTGAAATACGGTATAAAGAAATGGTTCAAAAGTAAAAAAAAAAGTATATACCAATGGATGTGCATGTATAACAATATGAAACATATTATTTTATTTTTCAGACCTCTGAATATTGATTACCATGTTTGTATTTTATGTATCCATCAATAATGTATGAGGAATTTTAAACACAAACAGCACAATGTTCTCTAAGATATTTCCAAATTACTTATTAATAAAATTTTCAAATTACTTATTATAACACTAGCATTCATTTGTATTTTGAATATTAAATCTATGTGAAAAAGTTTTTAGGTCATGCAAGTCTCAGTATTCACATATATACATGCAAGGATATTTGAAGATGAGTTTCTATCAAAATTCAGAATTAGCTCATTTCCTACATATTAGAGCATAGTATTGAAATTTACTCTTCTACGTTTCCATGATGATATTGAAGGCAATTTTTATGCTGATAGATTAGGTAGTGTTATTTACATAGTTATTTACATAGTTACATAGTATCAGCACTACCTGTGGTTCCTAAATTCAAATAATTTTCTATGTATTTCTAGATAAAACAAAATAAAATAAATGTATATTTTGATATTTTTCTGAGCTCAAATGAAGTGTAACATGATCGCATTTTAAGTTGCTTTGTTATATTTATGCTCACACACTGACAGTTAAGAAATGTTCTCTTTCTCTTATGTGTCAATCACCTTAGATTTCTTGAGCAATTTTTGTCCTCTTCTTTAATTTGTTGATTATGACACATTCTTCCTGTATTACAAACATAGAAATAAAAAAATCACTGTTACATTACATTAAAACTTCACTAGTTCCTGTTATATTCATGGTATAATATAATCAGGCCTGAGATATATAAGCAAATGTTATAGTTATCAATTATGTTAAACTATGTCACTGAGCAATAATTAATGCTGCTAGCATAAATAAATAAAATTTTTCATTCTTACTTGTCACTGTAATATTAATATATGTTTCCCACATCACATCTCTGTAGAGCTTTTTTTGGAATGGAGTCAGCAAATCCCACTCTGCTGGGGTGAACTTCACAGCTACATCATCAAAGGTCACTGTCTCCTAAATAATTACAAGCATCCTGAATTTGAGACACACACAACCTGATATTTCTCAGCTCTGGTCATAAGTAGTCTAATTGATAGTCATTCTTTCAAGTATTAACTGCATGTCATTTTCATTGAACTTAAGTACATTCAAATACTATATAGTCACTCAGTAACACTCAAGCTAGCAATCCCAGAACTGTAGCATGGCTTGTCCTACATGGCCACCTATACTTTATTTTTCATAGACTTTAAAACAGAGTTCAAAGAGAAAGCCTACAAACCACTATTCACAAAACACCTGGTTATTCATAACATTGAGATCATCTTTCTTTCTAGACAGCATTTATAGTTTTGAATCTTGTTTATTAGATTTTCAGTTGAATATGAAAAGATATTTAAGAATTACTAAAATTTAATGAAAATAAGGGTTTATTTGACCATCCCATCTACAAGGAAATTAGGGAAAGGGAAGTTACAAACCTATAGATCAGGGACACCAAATTATCTCCTTGTACTTGAACACTAGAAATTCCACTAGGGTGTAAAGGAAGAAAAGTGGGAAAGAATATATATGAAATTCTTGAAATGCAATGAAAATCCAGGTACAACAATGTAGCTGGTAACTAAATACAGAAGGAAGTATTCAGTCCAGTGGTATAATAAATGCCTGTTCTCCCAGCACTTGAAAGGCTGATGTAAGAGGATTACCATGAATTTCAGGATTACCCATGTGTACAGTGTCCAGCCTTAGTTATGTAATAAGTTCAGACTACAAAGTAAGGCCATTCATCAAACTCCCTCACCAAATGAAAATTAAATTTACAAATCATGCCTTTGCACCAGGGAATGTATCTTGGTGGTACAAGCACCTGACTGATAGGTGCAAGAGCCTGAGTTCACTTTCCAATACCAAAAAGAAACAAGGTAAACATAACTTTGATTTTTTCAACAAATATACATGAAAGTTAGAAAAAAAGCCTACAAACATTTAGTACTTTTTCTATGGAAACATTTTGCATAATAAACATGAAAAACATTCAAAATTTAACATTTGTATCAGTGGACAAATGTATCTCAGGAAAGGAAGACAATCTCCAATGTATCCACATGAAAGTAGAATATTGTTTCATGATTCAGCTGATATTATGCCCTTGGGAAAGAAGCACAATGTGCTTCATTTACATTCAGAGAGAGACAGGTATGTCCTTAGAAATTTGGACAGTACAATCTCCTCACCTATGTGCATTGGTGAACTATTGAAATGGGAAAGATAAACACAAATTGCTGTTCAATTTATAGTAAAATAGCTCAGTTAATCAAAAAGTTTCCTGAGAAGAAAAGCATCTATGAAAACTGGAAGCATCTATGAAAAGGTGGAAGAAATTGAAATCTATTAAGATGGTAATTAAACAAGAAAACATTGATTGGGAACACAATACAAAGATTTTACATACAAAATAAAGATCAATGAGTACAAATCTAAAAATAAACAAACACTTATTTGACTCAGAAGAAATACTGAATTGAAAAGAAATTCTAAATCACACTTGTGAAAATCACCAAATAGTATTGAAATGTGGAAGAACAAAACAATAAAATTTATTAAACCAACACTCAGCTCCTAAATTTCACAAACTCCTTTACTATCGAATTTATGAACATCCACAGACAAGGTACTTCATTCTAATATCTAGAAAAAGCTTTGTGCTATGGTACCTGGTAATACAGGTGATTCTTTTCAAGTGAAATTAAACATTTCAAAACTGTGACCAAGAGACTAAATGAGAAAGAACTTTGACCATGACTCACAAACAAGCCTTTGTGAACAACAGTGAGAAATGACTACAAAATATTTCTCTGTGAAATTGCTATTGTAGTTTCTGAAAACTTAAAGGGAAGAAGCTAAAAGAACGTCTCCATGAAAAAGCACACATTGAAAACATTAGAAAATTTCCAATGAGAGTTGTCAACAATCATGCAATAATACCTTCTGTCCTGAGGGATTTTATCATCTGGTTCCTGTAATTCCATTCCAAAGTGTCAATGATGAAACTTTCTGAACACACCTGAGACACTCACTGTTTTTATTAAATCTAAAGCAATAAAATTGATAATAAACATTTTCTTTAAATGATTAAAACAATAAATTGCAATACAGGTACTTATTGATTTATATCTGTTTCTGTGTCATCAGACATGAAATTGTGAGAGAGTATCCATATTAGGTATTGATATGGAAATATCAGTACAAAAAATCCACAGCTAACAGTCATGAATTGCTAACTTCACCAAAAGGAGAACAAGTCAACCTATCCTGAGAGAAGGTGATATTTTCTGGAGAAGTGGTCACATTAAAAGGGACTGAGATAGCAGGTTTCAGAGCTGATTCATAGCTAGAAATTTAGGTAATGGGCAAATACTTTCATCACTTGCAGAGCAGTGGTAATTATGTGCACACTGAGGAGGATAGATTAAAAGAAAGCTATGCAAAAAGACATACTTGGGTGACACCAAGACAACAAAATCTAATGAAGATACATTAGCTTGATTTTATTCCACATGTACATTCAGCAGTTCTTTAAAAACAAATATCATTCCTTAATACAGATCCCACTACACAGAGCAACCAACTACATAAACAGAAACAGGATTGGAAGAGAAATATCAGGCTTTTAGAAGTATATATGTAAGAATTCAAAACAACTCCATCAGTGACTGACAGTTCAGTAAGGTAGAGCAATCTTTAAAGTCACACATAAAATCAACATGATAACAATTCAAATCAGTATACCAGTTGGATTCTATCAAGTGTTTTACCACAGAAAGAGATAGCACCCTGTCCTCACAACAAGCCAAGAAGTATTTACACATGTGGCCCATGTACAAAGCAGCAATATAGAAGGTAACATTGTCAATGGAGTGGAAGTCATACAAAGCAGGTTTTTACACAATACTGGAATGAAGTTAGAAATGAAAAAAAGAACCAATTTAATAATACACTTAGAATGAAATATGAAATCACATTTTTAAATAACTTGTTTCCAAAATCAGCTTGAATAATTATTTCACATTCCATGACAATGAATGTACATATTGAATTATTTGTTACTCAAAATCGATGCTTCAAAATATATTAAGTGCAATGTATGTTCTGAACATTACTGACCACAGGGCAGAGTGCAGCTCATCAGTGTGGCTGTGAGTTTAGTGCATTTCCTCACTCTGCACTGCAGTCTTTGGGAAGTTTGAGCCTGTGGCTTGCCATCCTCATTACAGGCCCATTCCTGAGCCTCTGTGACTTGAGTTCCCAGAGAGAACTAGAGAAAGCTGCTGCAATATATATATGCCAATCGCCCCACAAAAAACAGGATATTTCATTGCTCTATATTTGTCAAGATTCTGAACAACAATAGAGAATAAACACTTAAAAATAGTAGAGGCATTATTGAGTAATTAATGTAATTAAATACATTAAAATCTAGGGAAAAACCATCCTACAGTGATGGCAATGGTCACATAAAACACACAAGAAACAAAATAAAATTATCAGAGAATAAGTTAGAATGCATACAAATATATACTGTTTCAAATAAGTGTTTGTGGTGAAAAAATTAAATTTCCAACTAAAATTTAATAGGATTTCTAACATAATGTACCACAGAAAATATCCCTGGATTGAAATAGATATATGCCATATAAATATGTATCAGGAACAAACACGTGGATTGAAAATTATGAGCATTATACCATATGCCACTCACTAGACACAGTTTCAAAAACATGGAAACCACATGTGAAACATCTATAAAAAGCACAAAGTGTGTCATTTAGCCTGCCCTTTTCAAAAATGTGCAGTAAGTATCAATCAATGATATATAATGATTATATGACAAATGGTGGTTCTCTCTCTGCACTCACATAAAAAATTCTTTTACAAGCCTGGAATATAGTTCAGCAGTACTGTGCCTGCCTGGTAATGTGAGATTGTGAGTTTAACACCAGTTATAAAACCTGCATGTGCACATGATTTGCTTATTTCAAAGAGATCAGTTTGTGTTTTTACCAGGCAGCCCCTTTGCAAGTTGTTATTTACATTATTTAACCTTCCATTATTTAAAATCCTATCATAACATCCAAATTTTAGCACTATAAGATATAGAAGCTAATGTATTCCACAGTTTATTCATTTATCACATGACTCTAGATATAAGACAGTAGTTTACACATGCCTGGCAAGGGTCCTAACAATTATGTTCATCATAGAAAATGTTAAAATGTGTTTAAAAATTTACTTATGATAAGCTTTTAAAAAATTCTTATGAGATTTTTAAACATCCTAAAATGACTGGAAGTCTGACGGTATGCTCATTAATTTTGGAATTCACTATCAGGCAATGTAGATTAATGTGAAGGTTACAATTTTTCTGCTTGAGACCTTATATTTAAACTGTCATTTAATTTAGCAGGGTTAGATGTCTCTGACACTTCCTATGATTTCCATAAAATATCCATCAATGTACCTGACTTTCCACTACATCACAAGGGAATCCAGAATCATGAAAACTAATCTTTCCAGGAGGGCAGAATGAGAGCTGCATGTAGCCCCTCCCTCCCTTCCTTGTGAGGAGGCAAGGACTTAGCATGGCAAATTTTCCATAATAGCACTTTCCTTCTCAATAGTTCAAAGTTAATCACTTGTGGCTTACTAATCTTTCCAAAGTAAGGTACTCCACTTGACACTCCTGATGCTTAGACATCTACTGTCATAGTCTGTGTTTGAAGACACCTAGGTTATTAAGAAAGACATGTCTACATGTGACTTCATGTGGTGAGGAAGCATGACCTATGAGATTATACCTGAGGCATGGCCTCTGCCTCTCAGGCTTTGCTGAAGAATCTCCCCTGGAAAGTTGAAGATTTGATTCTGAGAACATGAGCAAATCTGAGGTCAATATCCTGAGGCAATGGCTAATATCTCTTGACATGCACAGAAACTAAGAGCCTTGTTTTCCCCTTATTATTCCACCCATTTCAAAATGGTTGTTGTCCAGCACATTCAATTTGAGTCATTTGCCATGTGCTATAAACCAGGTATCCACAAAGAAGTGTAGATCTTTAAAAATGTTGTTGGAGATTCATACTCATCATGACACACACCACAAGTAATCAATGCAAAGCACTCATCTTTATTAGCTAAGAATTCCCTTCACAGATGTACATATGTAGGAATGATTATCTTATTCTTTTAAATCGTTGCAGGAGAAAAAGGAAACCTTTTACCAAAAAAAGACCTATAGCAACCAGAAACACTTCCTCAGAAAGAAAAGATTCACAAAATTACCAGGATTGAGACACAATCTTTCCAATATTCTGCAGCTTGTCATTTTCAAGAGTACTGAATCATCTTCATGGATTTAAAGCAATAATTGATATCATGAAAAAAATCAAATATGCCCAAATCTTATTTTTAAATAGGAAAATTAATCAAAAAATATCCCATATGAGTTGTTCATTTTTCCTCTGCATTGTTTCCTTCCCTATTCTACTTGAATGTGCCCCAGGTGCTCTATCTAGTGATTTTCATGCTCTGTCAAACTTTTTGAACTCTTTCCATATGCTCACACAAATACGCAGGTAGTCAGAACTCTAATAAGTTCTAGCTGTCTTAGAAGCTCCTCAGTTAAAAAGCTGAAACTTCCAAAAGTTTGAAGCCTTCATAGGGTGAATCACATCACTCAATTGAAAAGATAAACCTGAAGCTTTTTTACAGAGATGACATTAAATGATATATTACAGAAATACTTATTATGTCTAATCCTAACTCTAATGTCTAACCACTGAGATCAGTTTCTGCTAATTTAAAGTTTCATTTTATCCTCTTGTCTGGGGAATACATGTCAAGCTGTATGATCAGATTGGACTACATTGGTACAATAATGATAGAAAAATCATGTGCATCTCATATTTAAACAGCTCTTGTTCAGTTATCCAGGTGGGAGGCTTGGCTTTTAAACACTGCTGACTCTTCCAATGTAATGACATTAAGTTTGTACATGACTATGACTCAATGTTGCTTCCTTTACCCCAAAATAAAAACCTAGGTGAAGTTTCATGATATAAAAATGAAAACACTCATCCAGGCATGGTAGTGCACACCTGAAACCAAGCACTACAATATAGGATGCATGAGACTCTTTATGCTTTTGCCCTCTTAAAACTTGCCTCAACTCATGCTTTTACTATAAAAATTGCTAGAAAATACAGACTCATTAGCAATCTTCTTGGGACCCCTTCTGTCTCTCTGACAGAGGCTTTCTTTTAATCAATAAATACATCTGCTCTTAACCGCTGTTGTTCCTGAAATTCTTTGTTAAACTTAAGAGAACATTAACTTGTATTGGACATATAGGAGGCTGAGAGTTTCCTTCCCCAATATCAAACTCAACAGTTAATGTGCTGGCAAGGTCTCAATGCATCTTGCCACCTTGAACAAAGAGGTAAGACCTCATCTCAAAGTGCAATAAATTTTTTTAAATTTTATTTTAAATTTTTTATTTTAAAATTATTTTTTTTAATTTCTCAAGTTTGGGAGGATGTAGGTTAGGGTCATATTTCTGAGGTCAGTCACTGGAAATTAAGAAACACCATATGTGCCTTGAAATCTTTGGTGTCCAGCAGAAACTCGTTCCTATGCTATTTTAGTTGTGATGTCCAACATATTTTCAAACCTCCAATACTAGTGTTCTAGTTTCCCATCTTACATCAGAGATGATTAGGAGAGCTGATCAGTAGAAAGAGAAGAATTGTTTATCATGACTGTTTCCCTCTTTTCTATAGGTATGTGAGCCTTTTCTTACTTTCATACCTAGCAGGCAGAAAATCCTTCAGCGCTGTCACACTAGGTCAAGCTCACCTCAGAAGTCCTTTACTGTTCTGGCTGCTGACAGGGCTTCCCTCCACATGCTTTGCTGTCCCATTTCCTTCTAATCACCTTGGCACTTCTTATTAAAAAAGAACTTGTGTTCTTATTCTTTACTACTCATGCAGATCCTTACTATGTGAATAAACCCCTACTTTAGCATCTAAGTGTATCAATTATTTTTTATGTCTTTTTGAGACAGCGTCTCACAATGCAGTTGAGGATGACCTTGAACTCACTTCATAGACCAGGCTTGCCTTAAGCTTGAAAGAATAATCAAGAATCAGCCTCCAGGGTGCTGGGATTAAGGGCATGTGCCAGAGGTCCCACTGAGGGTTTTATATTTTAGGACGAAGTATCAGCATAACCAAAAGGCTGCAGAAATACTTTCACATTTGACATCCATTTCCATTTCCACTCTCATATTTATCACATCTCTACATCCCTGTAGACACCAGTTTGCTGTGTTTCTCAGTGTGTGATTAACAAACAGCAATTACAGGAAGTTTTGCTCTGCAGGTACTTTCCCCTCACAATCTAAAGTATTACCATCTCTTAAATACTTTGCAAAATCTAAACTCTAAGATAAACCTTGCTTCAGTAAATCATTTGTAAGAGAGTGTTTATTTACTTTATAAATAAGGCACTAACTAAGGAAAGAGCCTGAGGGGAAGATGCAAAATTAAGGGCTTTGATAAAGAATTAAAATGAGAATAGACAATGACCTAAGGCTTTCAATGAGCAGGGAATTTTCTTCCCAAAATAAAATGCAGATTCCTGCCAAGGAAGGTGACTTGCAGCTGCTAATTGCTAAACTCCTGAATAATAGAAATGTAAATACAAACAGGCAGCTTATCTCTAAACCCAGTTTCCTGCAGACCACACAGGCTGAAGAAATGCATTAGAGAAACTGGCCTTATAGTAGTTCTTTTATCTGGGTGCTGTGATTCAGGACTCTAATCTCCTCACACTGGTGGCTGGTGGAGGAGGATGGACCAGAGTTCAAAGCCAGGCCAGACAACTGATACACTCTGAATTCAAACAATAAAAAAGAAAAGAAGAAAGAAAGATAGATAGATAGAAGGAGGTTTATTCCAAATCCACAGAGCCACGTGTACCTGGCTGGCTAACTACTCATGTGAGAAGCATCCCGAGAGTCAAGGTGCTCTTCTCATTTCTTATTTTGGTTCCAGAACTGTACGCTCAGTGTTGTGAGATTATGAGTTGTGTTTATGCAGTAACATCATTCAAATAGACTCCTCACATCAGGAATTCAAATGATAGTTTTTTTCATGTTGAGGAACAACTCAGGTTTACCCACAAACATTTCTTGCCCCAAACAAAGCTGTGCCTGGGGCTGCCCAAAAAGATGTTCTTGGCTTACAGTGGTTCTACCCATTTCCTTCCAAAATTCACACCATTCCATCCCATTCCCAGCTCCAGTATCATCAAGTTACCATTTTGATTCTTGAGGGTGTCCAAGGATCCTTTTCAGTCCTCAATAAGAAGTCACAGAAACTAGAGGTGCACTCAGCTTCAGGGTCTCAGCACTGAATTCACTTCTGCACCAGGAGTGGGAAGAGCCCTCCTCCCTTGGACCACTTGATTTGGTGTGCAACTAGACCCACCTTTATCAATGATTGGCTCCAGGGCCCGTCTATCTCCTGTGAGGTCACCCTCACCTGCCAGGATTAATACTTCCATTTAAGGACTTAATTTCTGGCTTTTCAGAGATGTCCTGCATTTCCTTAAGGCCTCTCCTGAAGCTGGGTCCTAAATGTTCCCAGGTCAGTGTTCTCCAGGACAAGGATCCTTTGCAGTCCTCAATAAAAAGTCACAGAACCTAGAGGTGCACTCAGCTCCAGGGTCTCAGCACTGAATTTACTTCTGCACCAGGAGTGGGAAGAACCCTCCTCCCTTGGCCCACCTGATTGGGTGTGCAACTAGACCCACCTTTATCAATGATTGGCTCCAGGGCCCGTCTATCTCCTGTGAGGTCACCCTCACCTGCCAGGATTAATACTTCCATTTAAGGACTTAATTTCTGGCTTTTCAGAGATATCCTGCATTTCCTTAAGGCCTCTCCTGAAGCTGGGTCCTAAATGTTCCCAGGTCAGTGTCCTCCAGGCCAGGTCATACCAGGGCCAACTAGAATGGGTAGGAGTTCTTGTCAAGAATGTGGCCATAAGCTTTATTGCTGCAGATTTGCACATAGTCTCTCTCAGTCTGCTCATTTTCATTGAACTAATATGCATCCAAGAATAATCCATTACATTGTGATTGAGGAAAGTACACATAAACAGGAAAAGGTTTCTGGGATAAAGTAAAGATGAAGAAAAATCAAACAGGCCAAATGCTTTAGAAAAACTTCATACTGTATAATGTTTCATAAAGCATACCTAAATTTTGAAGATAAACCTAGCCAAGCATGAGATTCACAACTATTCATTATACAGTGTCCCACACTTAATCCACTAGATCTATTCCTGGTTTTGAATGTGGGTTAAAAAACCACTTTAGAATGAAAGTGAAAACATTTTTGGAATTTATGTATATGTTCCATTCTAGGGTCATTATAATACCTCATTAGCCTGTTACCTAATTTTGACTTGACTTCATATCTAAGGTTGCTTTCAACAAACCCATAAATTTTAGATCTGAATTACATACAGCATGAAAGAAAATCTAATGAATCCCTGGCACAAGGTCCAAGGAAAGGGCTTTTTTTGTCTCTTTAATAAATGCAGTCAGGAACAAAGGTCCTCCATTACATGGCCACTACCTTCACACAGGTAGCTATCTGACCTCATTTCTTTTCTTTCTTCCCAACTAAATGTTTTAATTTTCTGTTTCTTTTTTTAAATTTTATTTTACAGAGAATAAAGCAAAAGAGGACAGAATAAAGTAGATCAGAACACAATGATGCAAGCAACAAAATTCACAACAAGATAATTGGATATCAACAGTAGCTATCATAATGTCTCTTTCTTTGAAATAGTGGAGCATAGTTTCACACACAATAATATCAAACATAACAAAATAGAATAAAACCATTCAAGAGAATGAAAGCATTACAAGGCATTCTGAACCAAATAACAGAAGATGAACAATGGCTACTTTAATATCTCACTTTCATAAAAATTTGTTTATACTATTATACGTATTAAAATCCAATAAGACACAGCATGAAAGAACCAATGGCAATAGAAAACAAAAGCATGTTAGGACTTCAAAGCAAGATGATATTAAATGAGCAATGGCTGCCATGTCTTGTTTACTTCAAAGTAGCTTTTCATACTATCACACATAATAAGGTCAAACAAAACAGAATAAAACATTCCAACCAATGAATGAAAACATTAGAAAACTTCAAAGCAATATGATGGAGAAACATGATAACCATAGAATCTTATATATTTTTACCATTTTTTACACTAGGGAGACTACATGGTATTTATACATGTGAGTTTGATTTATTTCCCTTATGAGTAGGGTCTCAAGTTGCATCCATTTATTTATAAATATCTCCATGTGATCATTCTTTATAGCTGAGTAGTACTCCATTGTATAAATGTACCATGGTATTTTTATCCACCCCTCAGTTGATGGGCACTTAGGTTGTTTCTAAGATCTGGTTATTACAAATTGTGTTGCTATAAACATTGTGTGGTGTAGGGAGCATCTCAAGACAATTGCCGCCATCCCACCCCTCCTGCCTGAGGGCATTCTATGTGTCAGCCTACTTTACCCATGATCCTCTCTTGCATTTTCCAGATATGACGAGGGCCCAGTCACGGTTACCACTTACCCCTACCTAGCCACGGCTTCTTGCTTCTCTTTAACTTTGGTTGTCCTTATTTGGGTAACGCAACGTGCCTGCCCTGCCCGGCTCCATGTTCTGCCCCCCACTTATAAAAACCCTGTATGCTTCCTCAATAAACGAGACTTGATCGGAACTGCTCAACCTGTCTCTGACTCTCTCTCCTCTTGCCCCTGCCCCCATCCCCGTTCCCTCTCCAGTTGAGACCCACAGACTGATCCGCGGGTCAGATCAGTGTGGTATGATGTTTTCAGTTCTTCTTGGAATATGCCTAGGAGTGGAAAGGCTGTGTCAAATGGGACTTCCAACCCCAGCTTTTAGAGGAATCTCCAGACTGACATCCACAGTGGTTGCACCAGTCTATACTTCCACCAACAGTGCAGAAAGGTTGTTTTTCCCACAGCCTATCCACCATATTTGTTGGTATTTTTCTTGATCCTGGCCATTCTTTCTGGGGTGAGATTGAAACTCATTGTTGTTTTAAATTGCATTCCTCTAATGACCAATGATGATGAACATTTTTTCATATATTTATTTTTACATTCATATTCCTTCATCTGAGAATTGTACATTCATCTTGGATGCCCATATTTGAATTGGGTCTTTGAATTTCAGGGGTCTGATTTTTTTAATTATTTATGAATTCTAGGGTCATTCCTTTGTCTGAAGGACTGTTCACTAACATTTTTTCCCAGTTTGTGGGTTTTCTTTTCACTTTTCTGTAGATTTCTTTCAACATGCAGAAAATCTTTAATAAGGTGTGATTCCCACTTATTGATTCTGGGAAGTATTTCCTGTGCAGTTTTTTTCTTGTTCATGAATTCTTTACCTACCCATATGTCTTCGAGATTTTTACCTATTTGTCTTCCAAAAGATTTAGTGTTTCTGTTTTAATATTTAGGTCTTTGATACATTTAGATTTTAGTTTAGTGCATGGTACAGGTATGGGTCTCATTTTATTTTTCAGCATATGGATATCCAATTTTTCCAGCACCATTTATTAAAGAGACTATCGTTCTTCCAGTGAACACATTTGGCCCATTTATCAAAGATAAAGTGGTTGAGTGTGTTTGCAGTTTTGATTGCATCTTCTAGTCTTCCATTGATTTTCAGATCTGCTTCAATTCCAGTACCATGTTGATTTTATTATTGTAGCTTTGTAGTATAACTTCAAGTTAGGGATTGTGAAGCCTCCTGCCTTGCCTTTGCTGCTTAGAATTACCTTTGCTATTCTAGGTCTCTTCTGGTTACAGATGAATTTTATGACTGATTTCTCTAGATTTATGAAGTATGTTAGTGGTATTTTCATTAGGATTGTGTTGCATCTGTATGTGCATTTCAGAAGAATGGCCATTTTCACAATATTTATTCTTCCTATCCAGTAACAAAGGATGTCTTTCCATTTGCTGAGACACTGTTCAATTTCTTTTTTCTAGGTATTATAATTTTCCCTGTACAGGTCTTTTTCTTCTTTCATTATATTAATTCCTATGTATTTCTTTTTTTGGATGCTAGTATAAATGTAGTGGCTTCTCTTTTTTCTCTTGGTGATATTTTTGTTATTGTATATGAATTCTTTTGATTTTGAGCATTGATTTTGTATCTGGCTCTGTTGCTGAATTTATTTATTATATCTAGTAGTCTTTCAATGGAGTGTTAGGGGTTTTCTATGTAGAGTATCATGTCGTCTGCAAAGAATGATAGTTTAACTTCCTCATTTCCTATCTTTACTCCTTTTATTTCTCTCTCTTGTCTAATTGCTCTTTCTAGTATTTCCAGTACTATGTTGAATAGAAGCAGTGATAAGTCATATCCTTGTCTTGTGCCTGATTTCAAGGTAAAGGCCTTAATTTTTTGACCATTGAATATGACACTGACTATTGGTTTGTCATAGATGGGCTTTATCATATTAAGGTAAGGACCAAACTTTTCCAACTCTCTGTAAGGTTCTTATCATGAATGGGTGTTGGATTTTATCAAAAGCTTCTTCTGCATCTATAGAAATGATCATTTGATTCTTACTTTTGGCTCTATTGTTATAGTGGATTACATTTATTGATTTACTTATTTTGAACCATCTCTGCATGCTTGGGATGAATCCCACTTGGTTATGGTGTATAATCTTCTTGATGTTTTGCTGCATACTGTTTGCCAATATCTTATTGAGAATTTTTTCATCTATGTTCATTAGGGAGATTGGTCTGTAGTTCTCTTTTTTAGTTGTGTCTTTCTCAGGTTTTGGTACTAGAGTAATTTTTGCTTCCAGGAATGACTTAGGGAAAATTTCTTCCATTTCAATTTCATTGAAGGGTTTGAGAAGTGTTGGCATTATATCATCTTTGTATTTCTTGCAGAATTGTGCAGTGAATCCATCTGGGACTGGGTTCTTCTTTGTTGTTAAGGACTTAATTAGATTTTCAATTTCATTAATAAAAATTGGGTTATTCAGCAGTTTGACATCTTGGTCCAGTTTTTGTGGTACACATGTTTTTATGAATCTGTCCATTTCTTCTGTGTTATCGAAGCTATGAGAGTAGAGGTTTTCAGCATAGGTGTTGATGATCTTCTGTATTTCAACGGAATCTGTAGTGATTTCACCTTTTTCATTCTGTATTGCATGAATTAGAGTCTTTTCTTTCCTTTTTTAAATTAGGTTGGATAGGGCCTTATCAATTGTCTTTATGCTTTCATAGAACCAAGTTGGTGATTCATTGATTCTTTGTATTGTTTTCTTAGAGTCTGTTGCATTAATTTCTTCTCTAATCTTTATACATTCCTCCCTTCTTTTGCCTTTCAGCTCGGCTTGCTCTTCTTCTTCTAAAGGTGTAGTATCAGGTTTTTTATTTGTGTACATTCTATTTTCCTAATGTGGGAAATCAGTGCAATAAACTTTTTCAGAGTACTGCTTTCATTGCATCCAACAGATTCTGATAAGTTGTATGTGTACTTTTGTTTGCTTGTAGATAATGTTTAATTTCTTCATAAATTTCTCCTGTGACTCATTGATAGCTCAAGAGTTTGTTATTGAATTTCCACATATTTGTGGGGTTTTTACAGTTACTTTTATCATTAATTTCTAGTTTCAGAAACATGCATGGAAACTATATTATATTGGCACTATATTATGATAACATGCATGGAAAATTTCAATTCTTTTGCAATTACTTAAATATGTTCTGTGAGCTACTACATGGTCTATTTTAGAGAATGTCCCATGTAGTGCTGAGAAGAATTTATATTGTTGGTTGGAACACTCTGTACACATCTATCAAGTCCATTTGTTCACATATGTGATTCAGTTGTTATTTCTTTGCTGAATTTTTGTCTAGTTGATCTGTCCCTTTGTGTCAATGATGTGTTAAGGTCTCCTGTTATATTTGTGTTATTGCTTATTTGATTTTTCATTTCTGTTAATACTTGTTTAGTGTAGATGGGTGCTCTGGAATTTGGTGCATATATGTTTAAGATTGCTGTGCCTTCCTCTGGAAGTTATCCTCTAACTTGTATGTAGTGATCTTCTTTATCTCTTCAGACCATTTTTGGTTTGAAGTTCACATTGTCTTCAAACAGAACAGCAACCCCCACTTTTCTGAGTTCTTTTTGCATGAAGTATTGTTTTCATTCCTTGGACTGTCATTCTATGAATTTCTTTTTGTGTTAGATGGGTTTTTTATAGCTAAAATATGGTTGGATATTGATTCTTTATCCATTCTTCCAGTCTGTTTCTTTTAATTGGTGAATTGAGGTCATTTACATTAATGGTTAATTACATTACATCAATAATGTTATATATCGTTTTAGTGTTGACATGTCTGTCTACTGTTGTATCTTCACCTTTCCATTCTGTTTAATTGTCTGTCTTGCTTAGTGGATTTTTCCTACATGTATGTAGAATGTCTTTGAGTATTCTTTGCAGGGTTTGTTTGGTGATCATGAAGTTCTTCAGCTGTTTTTTTTTTCTTGGAAGTATCTTATTTCTCCCTCCATTTTGAAGGACATTTTTGCATGGTACATCAATCTGGGTTGAAAGTCATTTTCTTTAGGATCTGAAATACTTTACTCCATGCTCTTCTTGACTTCATTTTTTGTATTGAGAAGTTTGCTGTGAATCAGATAGGTTTTCCTTTATAGGTGATCTGTGATTTCACTCTAACAGCTTTTAACATTCTGTTCTTATGTTGGATTTCTGGGATTGTGATTATTATGTGTCTGGGTGTAGTTTCATTTTGGTTATGGCTATTTGGATTTCTACATATTTCACTAATCTGTATGTCATTCCATTCTCATGCTGGGAAATTTTCAGCTAATACTTCTGTAAATAGCCTCTTGATATGATTTGTGCTGTCCCCTTGTTTTTCACTTATTCCTTTTAACCTTATGTTGTTTTTCTTTGTATCATCTCGCAACTGTTGCATTGTTACTTCCTGATTCCTTGTTATTTTAAAAAGATCTTTCCTTTCCTGTTCTCTAGCTGCATTCTTATCTTTGAGGTCTGAAATTCTACCTTCACTTTTGTTGAGGAGTTTTTGTCAACATTCATTAGAATTTTTGATTTCCTGTATATCTCTTTGAATCTGTTTCATGTATTCTGTTTGCTTCTTATACTGTTCATTCAGGGATTCTATCTTTTTGGTTTGTTCCTCTAATTTTTTAGCTGTGTCTTCTTTAGATGTGTTCACTATTTCTTTCACTACTTTTATCATTTCTTCTTTTAACTTGGAGATTATTTCTGATTTGAGTTCCCTTATAGCTTCCTCTACTTGCTTCTTTATTTCAGTTGATATCATTTCAGGTATTTCATATGTGTGACTAGTGTTTTCTTCTATGTACCTGGCTCCCAGGCTTTCCTGGGATGGGCTGGAGTTTTGAGATTGCATTTTGGTCTTTTGTTTTGTCATTTTCCTATATTTCCGTGTTTTAAGTGATGTTCCAAATTTTTCCCTGGCTGTGTTGGAAATCACCTCCTGAACCCCAGCTCCCTGAGTCATGCTGCCTTGGCTCCCCTTGTGGCACAGGCCTTGCTCCCCTCTTAGTGAGGGCCTAACTCCTCTTTTGGTGCAGGCCTGGTCCCCTGGATGAACAAAGGTCGCTGGGCATGGTCCACTCAATCCCATGAAACCTCACCAGGTGAGTGCAGTATCCTAGGGGGCTGATCTGGTACCCAGCCACTGAGAGTGATGTCCCAAACTGTCACCAGGCCTGTGCTGGGCATCTGGAATTCACCTGGCCACCCAGGCCTAAATCCCCTCTCAGTGTGGGTCTAACTCCTCTATTGGCATGGGCCTGGTTCCCTAGTTCCATTTTCTGTTTCAATCTTGCTATCTCTAAGCCCTTCATTTTATGAATGTAACATCCCCTGATTTACTATAGGGCAGTGGTAGGGTGTGCTCCACTACCTGTGAGCAGGTCAAGTAGAAATCATTTCTCTTCTTTTTTATGGATTCCACTTTTTGAGCAGCCAAAAATACTTTTCTTTTACTATTTATATTCTTGTAAAAAAAGAAAAATATCGCTGCTAAATTTTTGCTTTTATCCACAGCTACATTCCTTGTCATTATGAGTCCCTGAGCTAAGTTTCTTCCAAATTAACAGGTTCAATCATTTTCTCTGTAATGATCACTGGTTGTTTATTGATCATAGTCTTGCTCTCTATCTAATAACAGTGCCTCTTGAAAAAGAGATTTTCTTGTAAGTGTGCTGATGTAGTTTTTAATTACCAAGCATGTATCTAACCAGATTTGATGAAATGGGTGTATCTGACCTCAAGTGCATAAATTGCTGTTCCTAAGCTTCAAGCTTCTGACTCATCTGAGCCCCTAATTCACTCCTTATAAAATATTGGAAAGCAGGCACGAGCAGGTTCCCTATGAAATTCCTGCAGATTAATTGACACACTCTGTCTGTGACACCCTGCACAGTGAACAGGCACTTTATTGGTCTTAATGTTAAATGCATTCTGTTATTAATTAATTTTGAATTCTTGAGTGTTTTTGTACTTACAAGATGAGATGGTAACTGAATTTTTGCCACTCCACTTTTGTGTTACTGAACTTTCTGTCACAGTGATATATTATCTGAAAAATGCAGATATTGGAAATGAAATTATTGGTGAAGGTATATTTTACCCCATACTTTCTGAAGAATAGAAAATTGTGGCAGTGTGAGACAGAGCACAGGAGCTTATGTCATATTGATAAAGGTGTAGAATAAGACATGAAGCAGCTGCATCAAAGGAGCAACTGTCTAAGGGCACTATGTGTGTTTTTCTGTCTGTCCTTATTCCTGTGTGTGTGTGTGTGTCACTGTCTGTGTGTGTGTGTGAGCACACAAGGATTCTACCATCCCACCAGGTGTCCCCTCCACATTTTTCTCTGCACAGCTCATGACTTGCATCACAGTGCAGTTCAGCCCCTCAGTTCCTTAAGCTCAATTTACTGTCTACATGTGGTTGTTTGTTTGGGTTCACACAGATCTCACTCCCTCTGTCTCTCACACAGAGAATCAGAGCAGGGTCCTCAGAGTCACAGAGGGCAGCAGCTACAAAACACCATCTTGGACTGATCTCTGGAGTTGAATGTATTGTAGTACTGAATTAAAGCCTGTGGTAGACACAAACCCCAGCACCTTTGTGCACAAATTATTTCAAACCTAGAAATTACTCAGGAGTAAAATGTAGGAGACAACACATTCAGATAACTTATGATGTTTTGTAAAAAGCTTGAAAAATAGTGCCTATGAAAGATACTCTGTATTACTGCCTTCTATCCAAATTGAGCACCTTGAGATGGGGTAACTGAAGTGTCTTACATCCAGCTTAGATGACACTATGTCCATCTCCCATCTGATCTATCATCTCTATGTCACCTAACCCTCATATTCCCCAGACAATCACCAGGATAGGGGTGTGAGGATCCAGAGAAGGCCCTTAGTCCTCTGGAAGTATCTCCTTGAGAAGGAAGTGGCCACTGCAGGTGGCTTAAGCCTGGAATTCCTGACATTCTTTCTTTGTTCATTTTGCATGGACAGGTGTCTCCCAACTTGGGAGACACCAGGCTGACAGAACTATAAGGTACTTTGACAGGGCCCTAGTGCTTCTTGGGCTCTGAGCCCTTCTTTTTCAAATCCAGTGCTCTCAGGACCTTCCTTCATGGTACAGAAGTCCCTTCAAAGTGAAAATTCAAAATAAGGATGTAACATTGTAAAGGCCTTTAAATTACAACCTGGATTGCCTACAGTCTGCATTGTGCTTCTGGAAAGTTATCATCCCCTGTGAAGAAAATAAATTTTCTGGCCCAGACATCTGTTGGTGTTGCCAAAGGAAAAGCCATGACATTTGTGGATGAAGGAGTCCTGCAAATTATGCCTTCCAAGGCCCCCTAGAGGAGACAGATAAGTAAAGGATTACCACTTTTACACGCCTCTAATATTAGATCATTCAATGATCCAGGTACTGGAGAAACATGGTCCTTTTCTGGAAACTGTTCTTGACTGAGGTGCAGGGCAGGTCCTATGTTAAGTTCTCCTCTGCTATTGCCACTTCAGGCAGGGACCTGTCTTGATCTTATGCATGCCCTCGAGTGTCTCCTACACAGTGCAGGAGGTGGCTCAGTATCAGCAGCTTTGCCCGCTGAACCTGGTGGTGTGGTTTCAGTGTCACCAATTGGAGGCAGCAGTTCCCTGGTTAGAGTGTGCATCTCCATGAGAGAGATACACATTCTGTAAGACACATTCTCTCTAAGAATGACACAGTGCTGGTCTGGTGCATTCTAGATACTAGTCTTTTCTATACATGATTTCAGAAACTTAGATAGACATGGACACAAACATTCTTGAGTCTGTCAGGTTTGTGACCAGTTGGTTGAATGAATGTGTCTGTCAGGTGTGTCCTTCTGGGTCTGTGACTCTAGCTGCACCTCATGGAGCACCTGAATGTCCCAAATACCCAGTTGTGAAAAATCTTGTAGTGATCACCAAAGGGAGATGGAGAAATGGGCTTGAGGCCTTGGGGTCTCTGAGCATGGTGTGGGAGGTGGAGGAGGCAGAGGCTTCTCAAGGCTGTTTTGTCCACTCTTTGTCTCTGCTGCTGTCTGAAGCTTCACTGAGATCTCTCATATGAACCTGGGTCCTGAAGCTCTCTCAGCTTTAATCCTCTCTCATCACACTCTTTGTCTGACACTGTGGGATTCTGTGTTCACTAGGATTTCCAATCATGTGATGCCCACAAGAAATGTCTAGATATTTGGATCATTATCACCTGACAACTGTTCCTTTCTGTGGTATAGCCCATTTACTTTCATTTATTTCACCTATAAACTATTTTAAATCCTCAAGATGATATTTGAAAGCTGAATGATTGTTCTGTACTTGGAATAATTTATCTCCACTAGGATCCATTTCTGGAAATATCTTTCATGAGCACCTTCTTTGGGGACCAAACTCTGTATCCATTTCTCAATGATAAGTCCTCTCTTCCCCCTGTCAGAGCCCTGTGTGATATTTATTAACATTCTGCTTGAGATTTTGAGAGCTTCTCGAGGTAACATGTGTTCTGTGTGGTGCCTAGGAGCTTGATATGGCATCCTTGTGTCTTCTTCTGTCTTTTAGTCATCTAGTACCTCCCCATCAGTGGTCCCACCACTATGGTCTGAGACACCTGCTGTATCAGGTGGCAGGGCTCTGTGGGAGTTCTGGATATCCTGTATCTCCTGTTTAATGGATGATCATTCAGTCTGCATTTTTATTACTTTCATTCATTAATGAAAAGATCATGATGCTTAGTTTATCCAGACTTTAAAATGTGGATAGTAATTTTAAATTTATTTACAGGTTAGGGCAAATGCTAGGTACATATTCAGTAGCAAATTTTGAACTCTTATTTGAATCAGGGTTGTCAGAACAATAATTGAATATTATATTTGCACATCTATGACTGAACCCACAATAACAGAGAAAGCAACTGAAGGAAATTTATGAAAAGTCTTAGATATTTCAGGGATCTGTTGTTAGCTGGAATTAAGAAGATCCATCAGAGGGTGTCTGCTAACTCTCATGTCATTACCTGTTCTGGAAGATGTGCTTGTTGGGGCCAAAATCAATAGATGCATCTGTTACATCTACTCAGCAAGAGGATATTTCAGTCCTTAACAACTGACACATAAGTGACAATGCTGGTCCAGCTCAAGTGCAAGGCAGGGAGAGGAGGTGGAAGTGCATCTGACTTCCCAAGATGAGTGTGACCATGAGGTCCATGGTCACACCTGATGGAGAGTGGTCTGTATGCGAGAATCTTATCTCAGCTCTGCCTTCAGGAGAAAGGCAACTGACAGAGGTGAGTGTGGCAAGTTTTGCTCTATTCATTATGAACCTGGTTGAAAGAAGACCATAACCTTATGATGGTTAATAGCTATACAGGTATGTTTGAATATTTTTGGCAAACTTAGATATATATGACTGATAAATACAGAATTAATTGAGGCAACCTGAGATAAAGTAAAGAAAATATGTGAAGGAAAATCTATGAGAAGCTGTTTAAGAAATAGTAAATACTATGATACTGAAGCATCATATGAGAGAGGCAAACAGAAAAAAAGAGTGACAGAGAGACATGTTTATATATGAATCACTAATTTCTAAATTCTAAATGAAAAGTGCAGACCAACTTCCTGCTCAATGCACTGTCACCAGATGAGAACACTGAAAACCCTGGCCACTTCCCTGAGTCCAATCAGGTTGAACCCTCCCTTCCTTCATGAGGTCTCTGTGTAATACAGGGGTTGAAACTGGGCACCAGGTATTCTGAGGGAACTGAGGAGAAGAGAGGGCTGGATTTCTCAGAACTTAGAGATAGGATTAATTTACTAAAATGAAGCATTTATTCTTGAATGAGACAAACATTTGTCATCCAAAAAAATGAGTACATTAATTTTAGACGATGACTAATTTTAATATTAAATAAAGTAATTATATGGATCAGTGTAGAGTGAAGCTGCTAGGTTGCTGAGGAGTAATTAGTTTTTCAACACAATGAAAGAGACTTCCATAGAAAACAAAAGTAGCAAAATATGAGCAATGATTCCTGTCAATGCCTACATCACAGGCTTGGAGGCATGTAGAGGGCCAGAGCAGGAAATGGCTTGAATAATGAGTGTCACGACAGATTCTATAAGGACATCTTTAACAAAACTGCATTTGTACATAAATCTGGTTTTTGAGTTTGGTGGTCACAAGAACAACCTGCTAGATAAAAGCACTGGAGATTTAAGAGTGGATTTACACTGAGATCCTCTCACTGTGTCTTGCACAGTAAAACATGAAAATGTCCTTGGAGGACATAGAGTTCAGTTGCAGGGAAAAGT